>JASANF010013942.1:0-40618 GCA_030248245.1 Trissonchulus sp. WLG1_4
GACAAATGATTACGCATTGTGACAAAAGAGTGTACTCAGTGACAAAAGAGTACTCTCGGGGCCAATTGAGTACAGTGTCAATAATGGAAGAAGTGGTGACAAATGAGTACCCAACCTACAAAGTTCCAATAGACTATGCCTCACTGTTTGCACGCAGCCTCCCCCTCGCAAGATCATACTTTACGTTTACACTACAGTAGAAAGAAGAAGGAAAAGGGAAGATGACAAAATATGGATGAAGTGAAGGGGAGAGCTAACCTTTGGCGGTGGCAGGACCAGCTTTCCGTCCGGAGCGACGGCCTTGGGCGGACCGGGGGTCTTGTCGGGCAGGGCCAGCTCCTGCCTTATCTTGTTGCATAGATTAAACACCTCTTTGGCGTACTCCCGGATGCGCGGGTGCCAGTGGAGCGTGTAGACGTGCAGGGCGGCGGGCTGGAAGATCTCCACGAAGATCTGGGGGTAGATGAGGGCCAGCTCGGCGAAGTAGGGCTGATTGAAGAGTGAGAAGGACTCCTCGGCCACCAGGTGCAGCGGACTGGCCACCAGCCGGGCCACGTGTCGGAAGAAGCGCTCGTGCAGCTGGTCGAAGTGCTGGGGCGTGGTGGCCTTGAGCAGCGTGCACATCAGCTCGAAGAATTTGACCTGGCGCGGACAGCTGGGCCAGGGCCAGTAGCGCAGCAAGGCCTCCAGCCCCGCCGCCGCCAGCCGCTCCTCCTTGGTCAGGAAGCTGAGCGTGCACTGGACCAGGGGCTGCCAGAAGGCCTCCACCTGGCGCGCCGCGTACAGCCGCAGAATCACTTGGTGGAAAATGGTGCGGTTGGCCGAGCGCAGAGGCGTGCGGAAGCCCGCGATGATCGGGTGCAGCAGATACAACTGTTCGTCCACGCCCAGCCACGCGTCGTCGTAGGCCGCCTCCAATAAATTGTTGCAGATGGCGTTTCTGACGTGTTTGCGACTGGCAGGAAATCGAACGTAAATTTCGTGGACGACCAGTTTCAGATAGCTTCTCTCGCGCTGGTCGAAGCTTTTGAAGTTGCCGCAGATGAGCCAGCAGTAATGCCTGCCGATCTCTGGCCTGAGCTGGGCGTGCTGGGTGCGGACCAGGTGCTTGAGGATGTGGTAGGCGACCTCGATGTGGGACCAGGCGGGGTCAGGCTGGTGGGCGTCGTCGCTCGGACTCAGGCCGCCCGGGTCCCGGACCGAGGGCCAGGGCAGGTCGCGGAAGATGTGGGCGCTGACCATGCGCATGGTCTTGGTGCACATGCGGGCGGTCAGCAGACGCTCCTCCTCCTGCAGGAAGACCAGAATCCGGTGCAGACACTGCTCCTTGCTCTTCTTGTCCTCCAGCTGGAAGTTGTGGTTGCTGAAGTCGTAGAGCACCTGGCAGGCGGCCACCGCGCCCACGAACCACTCCTGCTTCACGGCCTCCGAGGCCTGGCGGGGCGTGCGCTCGGTGTAGGTGAAGTCTGGCGCCCGCGTCACGAACTGGCAGCCCTTGCCCTGCTTCAGCAGCAGCACCGGCTCGTCCTTCGGGAAGCCGCTGGGCTCGGGCTTCCTGCGCCGCTGTTGGAACTCGCTTGGCAATAACTTGCGCGGGGGCCTGAGACCCTGCCCCGCACCCTTAGACCGCCTGCTGTTCCGACCGCTTTTCAATGCAGCAGTCATCTCAACTAACTGAGCATTCCCGTTCCTGGCAAGATTCAAAGTGCAGCAGCATTTATGGTCTGATTGTTCTGGCAATACAGTCGCACAAATCGAACGAGTTTCATAGCATGCAAACTGTCACTAGAAACAAAACAAATTTGGCTGCAAGGTTGGAACTTTGTCTGTTCTATTAATTATGTATGTACTATGTAACTGTAGGTAGAACTATACAGAATATTCAGCAACTCTTAAAACGGGCCCCATTATGGGGTTTTCCCTACATATGGGGTTATATTGTCGACCACAACACTTGAAAATAGTTTTAAAATTCTTTTTCTTTATAGTGGGATCGTATAGTAGTAAAAAGTACAAATCTTTTCAATAGTAGTCAATAGCACACAATAGCAGCTAAATAGCGCAAATAGCACCCTCAGGTACCCTCAGTATACCCTCAGCATCACTATACAAAAATTAACACGAACACCAATAGGCCGGCGTAGCTCAGTTGGTATGGGGGAGCCCGAGGCACAGCGCCCCACGAGAGCCGGAGCAGCTTGGTAGAGCGGTATGCTAGGAAAATAGCTGGCGATGGGTGATTCAAACGGCCCCTGTTCATTTTTCTGTAGAAGTTTCCCCATTTTAATAAATTGCACATATAGCACCTTTGATAGGGCTTATAGCGCAAATAGCACTCCCAAAAGGCAGTACAGACAGACAGGCGCTACAGGACCGGGCAGAACTCTATACTGTGCTAAGTTTTCTATTCCGCCCACTGACCTGTCTGCTTAAACGGACCTATGAAACCTTTGGTACTTATTCGAGCTGACATCTTATTAACCACAACTAATTGACGTTATAAAAATTTCACGCCACGATATCGGAATTTGTCCCTTTTAGGGACCTATTTGTTCCTCATTGAACATAGAATTTCAAACAAGCAGGCCCCAAAAGGGGCAGAGGTTCCTTCGCTGAGTAAAAATTCTGCTCATTTTACCTAGGAGAATTCAGCTTCGCACAAATACCTGTGTACAGTTGATCTATTCCGTTTCAATGCTCATGTCAAAAACACATGCCATAATTGCAACTACTTGCCAACTCGACGACGCTATCGCTTTCCTTGATAAAAAAATTTCATATCAAAACAGTTTTTGCTGACAAAATCGGCGTAAATATTTTGCAAAAAATTCATCATATGAGGGTCGATCCCTCGAAGTACACATCAACACATTCTGAACTAGCGCTTTTGACCACTCGACCACACCAGTTCGATATTTAACGATGTTCAGCTATGACTATGTAGAAGGAAAGTACGATCACGTGATTAGCATGTGTATACGAAAGTTTTTTAAATCACAAAATTTTAGTAAAATGACAATTCAATGCCTTGGCAAAAATGTCGTGACCATTATTTCATTGAAAATAGTAAAAAAACACCGGTTTTTAAAAAAAAGAGCAATCGGTTCCCATACTGACTTTACGTGTTAATCATATACGCTGGACAACATGAGGCTGCTACTTTTACACTATGCAGAGTTGATTTCAAAACAATAGTTCCTTCTCTAGAAGGAACAAAAAAGCTCTGTTTTCGCAACCTATGAGGAAAACTGGTTTGGCGACACTGCAACCTTAAATGATTTAATTTTGCTTAACTGATTTTTTAATTTTTTCAAGTTGGTATATATTGTATAATCTTTTCTTGCAACACCCACACTCAGCTGATGACACAATATTTGGGTCTTCAGTCTTTTCCAGGTCGTGCAATTTCATCAGTTTCTGAAATTTTCATTATTCTAATTACAACTGACATTTCACTTAACAATCCTTACTATAATTTCACGAAAACATACAGCCTCTGCCTTGACTAGACCTCCTATTTGAATATTCAAGAAAAAGTAAAAGCCTTAGGGGCTGGAGCTGTGTTCGAGGAAATACGGTAGGGTAGTAGGGTACACCGAGGGGGACCTAGTGCTTTCGGTTTTCATTTCATGAAAGTTGGCTCGCTCTTCACCATACAGAATAGACCTTGCTTGACAGGAATCGACCCCGTTCCTTCAGCTAAATGGGTTCTCGCTAGCTGGGTTTTTTCAGGATCAGCCGAAATATAAGTTCTCAGCGCCAAGTGGCGTAGCTGTGGAGGTGAAAGAAAACCCCGCTTCGCCGTACCGGAACCTACTTGACCAGTTGTCATTTTGGTCAGTTGGTCCAAGCCTGATACAGGGGGCCCCGGCAGGCACCCATTCATGGTCACTCCAACAAAAACAAAATGTCGCAAAGTTTACTTCTCAACACAACAGTCAACACTAATACAATGCCACAACAGCACAAGACATCAATCTTTGCACCACTTCAATAAAAATGCTTTTCAGGCTCATGGATCACAGTTGTGTACATGCATGCTTACAGCTGAGGCTGGCTAGTTACACAGAACAGTACAAGCGTGTAAATGCAGAAACGGCAAGCTCAGTATGTAACGTTAGAGGATAGGGCTACAGTAACAGGCTGGGGGATACTGCAACCAAGCAAACATGAAACGTTCAGTTGGTCTGACCGAGCCCCGAGTTAACTGCATCGTCGGGGGGGGGGGTGGGCGGGGGAGTTCCCCCTGAAATTTTACACAAGGGTCCTCATTGGTTTTGTTTGGCTTTGGTCGGCCAATACGTCTCCGATTGACTAAATTTGGTCTAAACGTCTGAAATTTTCTATTTTCTGGGGGCATTTGCCCCCACAGACCAATGCTAGGGCCTAGTGTTCCTTGTTATTATCTTTCATCAAAGCCCAATGCATATCAAGATTACACAAGAAGGAGAGTATAACAGTCTCCAATTCCTGGCCTTCGTCTCGATGACAACCTGCGACCCTTGACTCAAAAAAAGCCTTGTTTTAACTTCTAGGGTCGGGTTTGTGGGGGGAGGGGCGCTCCTGCCAAGTTTTGGACCGGGGTCCTATTTGTGGAGGAGATAAGTATGGCACTGTAGTTCAATTCGTGGCCTGTTTTTTGAAAGGATGATGGTCGTAGTTTTTCATCGGGACCATGCCAGGAACTGGTTAAGTGTTATTATGCACTCTTGGCACTTGTATATAAATCAGTATACACACACATTATTTAGTATCTTCAACTTCAACGTCCATAACGCAGGATATATAAGTCAGACAGTCAAAGTTAGCAAGTTAGCAAAAACGCGATTAGTAACCTTTGAAAAAACCCTGTAGACGGATAGTGCTTTTGTTACGTGCCAGATGCCCAGATCCCCAGCAAAATTACCAAAAAATGTACACGTACACACTCGCGTGACTTGTTTTGAAATCAGTAGGCGAAGTGGACACAGCAGTAATAAGTCCGACTGAACCCAGAAAGATTAGTCAGTTGGTATGGTATATTATATAGTTGCAATGTGGTGGTTGTGACAGGGCAGCAACGGGGTGGAGGCAGCAGTGGTGGATTCATGCAGTGCTGTGTTTGTGTGCGGCACATCCAGCGGCCACGGCCTTGCGTCTCTCCTGCTCCTGCTGCTGCTGCTGTTGTTGCTGTTGCACCTTGAGGCCAGCCCCTTGCTCCTGTTCCGAACTGGAGTCACTGTCGCTGTCCGAACACGAGTCCGAGCCCGCCGAGGCCGCCAGCGAGGGGAGCACGCCCAGACACCTGGTCGCCGACGGACGCACGCCAAGCTCCACCATCCAACGGGGGGCTGCAACAACACAACCAAGCTCACACACTACAACTAAACACACACCGAACGTAGGCCGTCTGCCTGCCTCACATCATATTATATATACTTCCTGTTTTTTTTTAATTATAAAAATAATCTTTTTTGTGGACACATTAAGGTAAAAATAAGGATGCTAAGCAAGGCAGAAATCTCATGTCTCATGTGTTGAAAAGAAATGTTATTGAACACTTAATGTTGGCTAGCATCTGGCAATTCCTGTGAAGGGTCACCTTTAATCGCCCCACACTATAGTGTAAGCATCGTCTAATTTGGGCATAAACACTGAGGATTAGCAGTTTCTTGCGCACTGCCTAGCGCCTGAGCAGGGTTTTTTTTTCAAAACGGCCAATGCTCAATTTGTGCTCATTTTTAAATTTCGATGCTCATTTTTAAGTTCGAATGCTCAAAATTTTTTAACTTTTTTTTAGCCGTATTGCATTGTCAAAACAACACGTATGTAGTCTCTTGCTTACTAATTCTTCGTCAACGAGAAAAAAGGGGGCGCTACACTACTTTTTTAAAAGGACAATTTATGGGGTTGAAGCCGATCTGGGGTGACGTAAACTATTTTAAGGGGAAGGACGGTTCCCGCAAAAAAATTTGGGGGTGCTGACCATTCGATTTCTTGTAATAGGTTAAAATGCACTTCTTCGCCGTTTTAATACTAAATCGCAGTACTATCTTTTTCGCTGTTTTAATACTAAATTCGCAGTAGAAACGCAAGATGAGTAAGCTACATCTTTGCAGGGAAATGGAGGCCAGGGGCGGTTCCGGCGGGGGGCGCCATCCCTCCCCCGAAATTTTTCCGACTGAAATTTTACACAAGGGTCCCCCCTTTGGTTTTTATGGTCTCGCCAGAAAATTTTTCTGATGCGTATCCAATTGACCAAATTTGGCCTAAAAATCAAAAATTTCCGTACGTTTTTTCCTGGGAGCTGACGCCCCCAGATCCCTGCGACTCTGGCTAACTATTCCTTGTATTATCTTTCATCAAAGCATCTTTCATAAATGCAGCATAATAATGTACTCGTGTGGTGTATACATGAATAATCTTTGATGAAAGATAATAACAGGGAATAGTAATCCATAGAGCAACAGGGGTCTGCAGGCAGCAACCTCCAGAAAAAAATTTCGAAATTTTTTTATCTTCAGGGCTTCAGGCTAAATTTGGAAGATAGACGTATCGGAAATTTTTTTCGGTTGGTCTATAAACGCCAATGGGGGGAAGGACCCTTGTGTAAAAATTGACTGGGAATAATTTCGTTAGGGCAGGGGTCGCGCCTTCGGCTATTTTTTGAAAATATCAGCGTAGCAGTTAAATGAGAAAGTTAGGGGCGGTACTCCGGCAGCCACCAATAAAACATGCAAAATTTATAGAAAACACACCTCTTGAAACCATGTAGGTAAAAGACATTTTTGCGTAAAAATCACCGTATATTCGACTCTGTCAAAAATTCAATTCAAACTGCGATTCAAAAATTCGTATATCCGTAACTTCGAAAGTCTGAAATTTTCGTCTCGCCGATGTAAGAGTAAGAGAGACATTTGCCACCTAACTACGCCCTTGTCCAGACATTACCGACACGACTGGATACTTAAGTTGAGATAAAGTATATTATAAGCATAAGGGGATGAATATGAACTTAGTTTTCGTACTTAGCGACTTCAATGGAGAAACCGTTTCTAGCCTGATTATGTCAATCTGGGACATACCGAAAAAATTTCCGACCGACCAAAAACCTAAAAGGGGGACTCTTGTATAAAATATGACTGAAAATTTTTTGATTTTCTAAATTTTTCCTTCTGGCGACGTCTTTGGGCAATCTCAGCAATGCTCATTTGATGCTCATTTTTATTTTTCAGTGCTCATTTTTAAGTTCCAATGCTCAAATGAGCAAAAAAAACCGTGCGCCTGAGCCACAGCATTTTCGAACCATAACTTCATTACTGAAGTTGTTTTTATTGTAGGCGATAGTCGCGTGACGTTGGACCATTTCAGGGAACGGCGCGCATACGCGATCACACTTAAGGAAGTTGCTGTTGTATATGCTCAAGTGGCTGTTCAGGCACAGAATGAATGTGATCACAATGCAAAAATTAGCAGTTTAAAAGGCGACTAGTGTATAACTGAAATATATTGAGTCTCTGCACTTTTGAGCTGCCTCCCCCTCATTCACTTTCAAAACGTAAAACTTCAAGTGCCACAAGCTAAACATTTTAGATAAACAGTCTTGTCTTTTCCATAGCCGTTTTTGTCACGGTACAGTATAAGTATTCAACTAAAATGTTGCAAAAAGAGAGCTTTTTGGATTGAAATTGTACGCTCACTGAGAAACTAGTGCAATGCTATACGGTGTCAAATAATCACTGCCAGACACTAGGCTACCAAGATATACCACTATCTTGAACCAATCACCAATATTGTACGCCAGACATCACACAACAGGGACGTAGAAGTTCAAAAAATCAATCCAGATATCAGATTGACCAGCTTGTGAAGTACACATAACGTGTCGACGCACAATTTTTTGCCACAACTACGAAAAAAGAAAAATGAAGGTACGTTTTTCTTTTGATTTTAAAATAAGCGTCTATTTTTTCACAATTTATCATTATTGCTGTGAGTGCTTCACAGTTCAAAAGAGTATAACTCAACAACTACCAAAGCAATTTGCACTAAATTTTCTGTGGATAAACTACAACACATGGCCTTTGAGGCTCTGAATTTGTGTAAACAAACTAGACAATCAGTCTGATAAATGTAGGCCACAATTTGTGGCGAAATTATCGAATGTGAATAGGCTTTTAAAACGTCATTTTTTTGACTTTGCAACTTACTGCTGTGCTGCATCACTTTTGCTGAAATATAGCGAAAATATTTGCCTCAGCGCTCAGCATATATTTAAAAAAAATATGAAGAACGATGTCTTAAATTTTACTGAAAAAGTTTTACAGTTGCGCAAAATCGACTGCTTTCGCGACACTACCGCCGTAACTTCTTGAGCAAGATATTAGCAAACTGCTAAAAGGATGGATCTTTTAATGCATGTAAGATGTAAAGTGGTCAACGTGCTATCAAAACATCTGATGCTTTTTTGCTTGCTGTTTCGTGGTGATAAGAACAAATGTAAATTAAATGTCCGTGAAATTAAAAATATTACTTGAGTTTTATGAATCACTAGATTCCACAAAACCAACCTTCTGTATCTATAATTTTTGGTTTTCTTAGATCTGACTCCAGTAATGCAGCGCCCTCCCTCCAAAATCAATAAACGGGCGCAAATATATTATACGGTTATTTAGAATCGGAATACGCGGATCGAAACAAAAGGTAACTACTACGGTTTCTAACTAGCCATAGACTGTTCTAAAAAATAAGGCAATCAATTCTAAATACGCTCGGCAAAAAATAAGCTCGCAATTGGCAGTGCGTACTATAATATGATCCAAACCTGATTGTAGCAGCGAGAGAGCACGGGAAGCCAACTGACCTGTGTGCTTTGACTGACTGGGCTCCTGCAGCTGAGTGCACTTGCTGTCCCTCGGCCCAGCTGTGCTGCCCCCAGACACCGTGTCTGACCTGAACATCACAACCAACCCTCAACACGCATTCGCTAACCAGGCCACAGCACATGTCATCATACATGGCCAAGACCCGGGATTTTTTCCGAGGTGGACCGCGCAGCCCGAGCGGAGCCAGACTGACACCAAAGCTTTCTACCAAAGGACTCGGCCGTATTTCACTGCGCATGCCAATTTGAATGCTCAAAATTTCAAGCTTTTCGCAAAATTGCGAAAATTTGCCAGCGAGTCTTTGAAAACAAATATTTTCTTCTTTTTTTAAATATGGATATATATATAGGGCAGACTAATGTATTTGTTGTCAAGGCAATACGAAAATAATTGGCTTCTGGGGGCAGCCGTAGCATGCAGCTGCCGTAACCGGCAGCACAGCTGCAGTATGTATATACGGAGCAAATAAAAGTAGCCGAAGTGTCGAGGTGCGTCCCGGTCCCCCTCTTTTAAAAATCCTGATTACGCCTCTGCCAAATAGAAAACACATATATACAAGGCATTGAAGGCAATGAACATGCTTTATAAGGCTTTACAAGGCAATGAACAGTATAAATTTCAATATGTGGAGAAGGGGACCGCGCAGACAAATTCTGAGTTCATTTCTGCCGCCTTGCCCATGCCTGCATGTCATACTTTCACAGTCACTGTGTCACCTACACTACACTATCAAACTAGTGCAGCTGTCCCATGGTGGACTAGCCCTATCCCTGACTGACTTTCGCTTGATGCCCTTGAGCAGCGTGGCCTGTGTGTTGTGGACAGCAGGTCGTGGCCTGGGGCTGGCCTTGGGGGCGTGGACTGGCTCCGGGGGCTGCTGGCTGAGCCGCAACTCGCTGATGACCCTGTCCTGCTCCGCCCTTCGCTCTCTCTCCTCCCTCTCCCTCAGCCGCCCCACCTGCTCCAGGAAACCCGCCTCCTCCTCCTCCAGGCCCCGCACGCCCGTGCCTAGACAACCACAAACTCATTCACTCATTCCGTTGACCCAGATCCATTTTCAGCTTGCAAAGTGACACACAATTTGCGTTTATTTAAAAATAAACTAACAAAACCCAGCTTAGTAATCAGTTTTAGCACACGAAAAAATTATAATCAATTGCGCCCCGGTCTTTGACTGGAAGCCATACATATACGATATACAAACCTGATGATACCGATAATAATTGTCTTATCAGCATTATTCTGCATTAATACACCATCGCAAATCGAGTATAAAGACATAGTCATACAACCTATCACCAATCACACTCTCACAGCCATTGTATTCTGGCAGTAATTCAAACTGTCCTAGCCTCTGGCCGGCTCAAGCAATCAGAGCCCCAGAGGCAACATCAGATGCATCATCAAACAGAATGCTTTAGCTGTTTTATCGGTGAAAAATACCACTTTTGGTAAACCTCCATCCACACCCCCCCTCGTCCATGTATGACAGGGGCGTAGCCAGGAGGGATATAATAGTGGGAAAACCGCTAGATGCCCCAGGAGAAAAAGAAGACAGGGATAAGAATTTATTCCCCCTAGGAAAATTTGGGTTAAATGCAGTTGGGGGGGAAATAGTGGACCTATTTTTTTGAGTAGAGCACCTTGGGGGAAGCATTTTTGCTTCAAGAACCCCTATTTCATTTATTGGATTTTCTGAGATACGACCCCCCGAAATGTGAACCCTCAGTGAGAGGCGTTTTCGCATTTTTTTTCGAAGCTCTTATTTTTTCCGTTCTAATCGTGTCAAAATGGTGTCAGATTATTGGTTACAATTTTTTAGAATCAAAACAAAGGCTCTTTGACCGGGTTCCTACCGAAAAATTGGCCAAATTCGCCAGAAACGTCCAATTTTTGACCAAATTCAAACTTGGCCTTAATTTAGGCTTGGGCTTAGGCTGAGGCTTTGGGCTTAGGCTTAGTATGGGGCTTAGGCTTAGGCTTAGTATCAGGCTTAGGCTTAGGCTTAGGTTCAGGCTTAGGCTTAGGCTCAGGCTTAGGCAATAAAAAATCGAAATTTTCAGAAAAAATTCTGCCAGCTTAGCCTAGAGAATCCTGCCAACTAAGCCTAGACGATGCCTTAAAACATCATAACGCACTCAAAACTATCCAAAAACAAAGATTACAGCCATTTTTGGCTTCGAACTTTGGCCTACGTTCACTTCCAAAAAACACTGAAAATGCAATTTTCAAGGGGTCATAGCTCAGAAAATCCAAATTTGTGGATAGGGGTTCTATTACAAAAAATGCTTCCCTCAAGGTGCTCTACTCCAAAAAATAAGTCCACTATTCCCCCCCCCCAACTGCACTTGATCCGAAAATTTGAGACTGCAAATGTACAGAACGGTCCCCCCTTGATGGCCGGACCGGAAAAAAGTTTATGATACGTCTCCAACTCAAATTCAGCTAAAAAAGAAAAATTTTCTCCAAATAATTTTCTGTGGTCTACGTCATCTGCTTATACCGCCTTACACCTTCAGAGATAATTTAAAGGAATTACTCAATTTCTTGGCGTCATCCAATTCCAATTGCTTTTTCTCCTTCTGTTCTTTCAAGCGGTCAAAGAGGGGCCTGGTGTCTGCTACTGGAATCTCCGGGGCTTCTGAAAGCGTATATGCAGAAACCATATATAGATGCACAGAAACAGTAACACAGCAAGTATATATATATATATTAGGGATGTCGCGGATGTCACTTTTTTGACATCCGCGGATGCGGATGCGGATGTTGACTCCTAACATCCGCGCGGATGCGGATCTTTTTGGAATGTGTTCTAGACAAGTTATGAGCCGAAATTTTACAATTTTTTTTGCCAAAAAATGCGTAAAATACTACAAATAGCATGTAGGTGTTAAAACGTCCCTTAGGGGTGGAATCAGTCGGAGCACTGGAAGCAGTGGAACAGCATTTTTTGCCTAATAATCCGGAGTCCCCCTATATCCTCCAAACCTAGGGGAGGTCAATTAAAATTGAACGCTTTTTCGAATAGAGTAGGTTAGAAGTTTGTAGTATGTAAATTTCAGCTGGAAATCAAACTTCATCCAAAAATACTTTTACATGACTCATGACTCTCAAAAATGCAGAACTTTGTTCGAATGTCCGCAATATCAAACATTCTTAACCATATAGTGAAAGTGTGAAACCTACTTTAGAAAAGAGCAATTTGCAACCAACAATGAGGCAAAAAACCCAGATTGATGTTTCATTCCACTGTTTTAAGAGCTAATACTGGCGTATACATGCACAAAATTTAAAATTGCTGTCTGATTTCCCACTTTTTAGTGGCATCTGACGAATCTGCAACATCCGCACATCCGCATCAAATTTTTGCGGATGCGGATGTCAAAAAGTTGCGGATCATCCGCGGATGCAGATGCGGATATCCGCGACATCCCTAATATATATATATATATATATATATATATGGGGGGCAGCTGGTGCCTACCAGACGTGAGCATTACATATATAAGTCCCATAAAAATTATGCTCATTGGTCCCCCTGTTACGCTCTTGTGCCGTAGCTACAGGGCTCTTATTTTTTTATTTTTTTTATTTTTTTTTTAGTTTTTTATTTTTATTTTGTACTCATGTATGATATACTGCTTGGTGATATGGTGCTTGCACTTAACCAAAAACTCACCCTTGCCTGAAGTTGGATGCTTGGACTGAAGTCTGTCTCGCATACGGCCCAAAGAGTAAGCAGAAGGCCAGCATAGGGGCACAATACCACGTGTTTTAGGAGTTTGTTATTTTATTTATTTTATTTCAGTTTCCGTGGTGGGTGAGTGTCTTTTGCTTTTTTGTACAATATGCAGTATATATATAATTTAAATTTCGCACAGTAGCATGGCCGTTTGCCCTTAATTATCACTCCCCTCCCCTCTTGTATGTGGTGTAGGGTATAATGTTGCATGTACCTATTATTGCACTTTTTCACCTTTGCATGTTTTTTTGCTGGTTTTTCGCTTTGGCTTGCTAGTTTTAGGCAAAGCGGAACGACGTCGCGACTAGCGATATTCGTGACACAGGTAATTGGACATGGCACTACAGGCATGAAGCATCAGTATTTGGTAACTTTACCAGAAAATAAAGTAAGCTACTTTGGTTTTTTGATTGGCGATAATTGCGCCGGACCTGTAATTGTATGTATCATGTTTGAAATAACTAAACACAAAACAGTCCAAGACATGGGATCCGCTGAGATAAATGTCGCTTGCGCCAAGGCCAATAGGCTTGCGGGGAGGTGCCCCAGCCACTAGGCGGGCCCCAGTGAACATGACACATATATGTAGTACACAGAGGACATCATCTTGGTTGGAGCCTTGGACATATCTAGATAGAAACACTCCGTGTGTATATATACGGACTAGAAACCTAGTGGCTGGGGTGGGCGACACGGGAACGCCAGTAATTACCGGGCCTTCCGCTCCCCCAGCGTGACCCTCGGACTGTTTTGTGGCCCCCCACAGCCAGGCACATGCACACATAGCACATAACGAATAACCTATTGCCTGCTGTTTCGCCACAGGGCAGTTCTCTCGACCTTAGGAAGGTTGAGTGCGGTTTGTGTAGTTCCCGAACTTCTCTGTAACCGTGAGGGTGGTAAAAAAAATAGAATAAATTATAATAAATTTTATAAATAAAATATATATATATATATATATATATATATATATATATATATATATATATATATATATATATATATATATATATATATATATATATATATATATATATATATATATATATATATATATATATATATATATATATATATATATATATATATATATATATATATATATATATATATATATATATATATATATATATATATATATATATATATATATATATATATATTGACGAGAGTTCAAAAAACGTCTCTGTATTTTTAAAAATTTAAATAAAAACAAGTTTTTCAGCCTGTACTTCGGCCTGCGTCAGGCCTTCAAAGGGCTACAAATGTTTACACTGTTTACAATGTTTACTAAATGTTATATATATATATAACAATCAATGTGTGTGTGTGTCAGTGTGTGTATATATTTATGTAATATGTATGTACTATGTATGTATATGGATAGACCGCTGGCTCGGCTCGGCAAATTGCAGTTGGCTCGGTAATTTTTCGAGCCAGGCTGAGAGCTGAGACAACTGAGAATTTACAACAAGTAACTTCAATAATTGACGGCTAACACAAGGGTCCCCCCTTTGTTTTTTATTGCCTGGTGAAATGTTCTTTCTAGATTACAAAGATCTATATACGTAAGTTTGTCCGACCCTCTCTTGAAATACATAGTTATACCAATAATTACTGTGTGTATACCTTCCGGCTGTCCTGGCTGACGCACTTTTTCCCATTCTTCTTGCCTCCGTTTCCTTTCCTCGTCGATGTCACATTGGGAAACAAAGTTACGAAATTCACTCATTAGTACTGAAACGGAACTATAATGCTTAATGGGAGATGCTACTCAAATCAAAAACTCAAGGTTCTCCAATCTTGTTTATTTTATTTTCACATTATTACTCGCCCAAAGCACCTCAGTATACCATCAGTTTGAGGGTATGGTTGACGATGGGGGTTCAACAACAAAAGTTTTTATTTTGGCTGCACGTGACATTAGATTCACAGATCAAAGTCAAAAAACCATAGGTTGTAACATTGTCATGGTTCTATATTTTTATTAAAAGATGGGGTGGGAAACACGTGGCAGCCGAAAATAATTTTACCCCTATTCTTCAGTTTGACCGGGAGTGAATAATGGACCTATAGCAAGCGGGGAACAAACTCGCATTTTCATGTTTCGTCATCTAGCTCATAGACTATGCGTTTTCACGGGAAAGCAAAAAAATCTGTCGTAGTACTAATCTTGCTCTAAACAATGGGACCGGTTTCATTTCTTACCGCTTTTTGGCGGGCAGCCAAAAACTTGTCGGAGAAAAAAACCCATTTGGGAGAAAAAACCCATGTGGGAAAATGAGATTAAGTACACCTTCACAGTTCAAACTAGTATTACTCCACAGCCGCTACAGCAATCTGCACTAAATTTTGTGTGCATAAACTACAACATATGTGCTATTAGTCTATGTAAAAAAACTAAACCGAAAAATTGATAAATGTGACTAAAAAATGGAATGTGAATAGGTTTTTTTTCGTCATTTTTCCGACTTTGAGACATTATTGCAAACTATATGCCGCACCAATTTTGCTGAAACTTGGCAAAATAATTTGCCTTTTGGTAGATTTTTAAAATATAGGCTGGAATTCACAACCTAACACTAACACTAACTTTTTCCTTAAAAGTTAGTGAAACACTTAAAATTGGCCTCGAAACACTAACATTTTAAGTGTTTCAGGCTGAAATTTAAGTGTTTCACTAACTTTTAAGGGAAACTTTAGTGTTAGTGTTAGGTTGTGAATCCCAGCCATAGAAAGAACAATTTCTAACATTTTACTGAACAAGTTTTACAGTCGCGCAAAATCGACTGCTTTCGCGACACTACCCCCTTAAGTTTAGGGACCTCGGGAGCTCCCTAAGCGCTAAGCGCTTAGTTAGTGGATGGTGTGGGGAAGGGGTAGGGAGAGTGGGGGAGGTTCTTGGCCGCCATGGGAAGGAAGGGCATGCAATTTAGGATATATTAGTGACATTTTCTGACCAATTCGATCCATTTTACTCGTTTAATCGCCAAAAATAAAAAATGCTCTTTGTTGTCCAAATTCGTTTTTTTACATTTTTGAGTAGAGCATCTTAATCGAAGTAATTCTTCTTCAAGAACTTCTATTTGAAAATTTATATTTTTCACGATATGCCCCCTGAAACATGTAGAGCTGATTTTGGAATTTGCTCAGGAATCCACCTGCTGAAAACATTTTTTACAAATTTATAGTTCGAAAAAAATATATATTATTAATAAGAAATAGTAATTTAAATATATCTATAATCGGATTTATAAATAGCAAATGGAAATGCCGATAAATAACGAATTCCGGATCCACATCAAGCAGGGAGCGCACTCCAAGCCAAAACCAAAACTAAGCACAAAAGTTGCTAAACGCTAAGTTTAGTATAACACTAATTTTTAAGCGTTTATTTTGTGAATAGCATTTTAGTACAAAATAAGCGCTAACACTTAGCAAACGCTTAGCGTTAGTATGTGAATAACACTTAGTATGTGGCCCGTATTCACATACTAACACTAACGCTTAAAGTTAGTGTTTACACTAAGTGTTAGCGCTTATAAGCGCTAAGTGTTATTCACATACTTAGTGTTTATTTAAGGTGGTAGTTGCGTTTTCGAGGTTTTTATGATTTCTATGTAAACTTTGCGCCACCAGTACTCAAGTTAGAAGCGACGCCTGAGCATAAATTTTTGGGACAGTATTGTAAAGGTCAAAATCCCCAGGCATGTCTCTCACTTTTTTGAAATTTCACCTGTGGACATTTTTAGAGGGTTTTAATTACAAGAAAATATCTTAAATTTTCGGTGCGTTTGGTTTTCAGCTATTTTCTCAGTAAATTGACTAGTTATTAAAAAAGTGGGGGACATGCCTGGGGATTTTAAACATGTTAAAAACCTTACCAACTTTCAGCCCCAACAGATGATCGTATGATTCAGAGCTGTGGCGCAAACTTTTTGTAAAAAATTTTAATATTTTGGAAAGGACCTTTCTTTAGTCGCTTGTACTGGAAAGAAAATCACAGGTTAAATTTCAAGGCATGGCATACATTTAGGAAAGATATTCACAGGACGGATTTTGCGTTCAAAACGGGTTCAAAAACTGTTCAAAACCAGTTCAAAAAATTTTGAACCGGATTTGAACAAGCAACTTTAGACTAGTTTTGAATGTTTTTTAGACGTTTTTTGAATATTTTTGGACTGGTTTTGAACGTTTTTAAACTAGTTTTGGACTCGTTCAAAACGAGTCTAAAACGAGTCCAAAACATTCCCAGCCCAAGTTTGGATGAAATTTGAACTCCTTTTGAACGAAATTTGAACTAGTTTTAAACTAGTTTTGGACGCGTTTTAGACATACGCTGACTAATTTTGAACTTGTTTTGGACTAGTTTTGAACTGGTTTTGAATGTTTTTTAAACTAGTTTTGGACGTTCTGTTTCTCAGCGGTAGCCTGCACGCAGGAATTTTGAACTCGTTTTGAACGCGTTTTAAACTAATTTTGAACGTTTTCGTAGCGTTTACTGATGCACTCTAGGACGTGCCTCAATTCTACCGTAAATAGTTCAATCGTTTTCTAGTTTCTACCGTTTTCAATATCTTTAATTTAGGTATTTTTTGTGCTGTTACATGTAACATGACTTCTATCAGGATCAGTCCATCATTCCCGCTAAAAACGCCTCTACATACAAGAACTACACATATTTTTATTTTCGAACACACACGGTTACAACTCGAGAGCAGGGTTTTTTTTTTCAAAACGGCCAATGCTCAATTTGTGCTCATTTTTAAATTTCGATGCTCATTTTTAAATTCGAATGCTCAAAAAATGTTAAACGTTTTTTTGCACTGATGCATTGCTAAAATGACAGGTATGTAACCGTTACAAGTCGAAGTATTTAGTAAGTAAAGACAACACAAGGTAGAACTGAGAAATTCTGTGGGGCGAGTGTTCAGTGGCGTACCCAGAAAAAATTTCGGAGGGGAATGACTTTTCGATTTTTGGTATTAGATTAAATTGCCCTTTTTGGCAATTTTAACACTTATAAAACGCTTTACAAACGCAAGATTATTAAACCACAACGCTGCAGGGGTCTGGGGGCGGCAGCCCCCAGAAAAAATTGACGATTTTTTAAATTGTTAGACCGAATGTGGTCAACTAGAGACGTATCAGAAATTTTTTTCGACAGAAATTTTAAAACAAAAGATGGTAAAGTCCATCAGACAGTGTATTATATACACAAGTAAATGTAGCATAATATACTCGTGTACTGTGTAGACATGTAAATGCAGCATAATGTACTCGTGTATACATGCATAGGCTTCGACGAAAGATAACAATAAGGAATAGGAAGCCACAGAGTTGCATGGGTTTGGGGGCGGCAGCCCCCAGAAAAGATTAGAGAAAATTTTGATTTTTGGACCAAATTTGGTCAATTGGAGACGTATCGGAATTTCCGGCGAGCCAAAATCGAAGAGGGGACCCTTGTTGATATTTTCTTATGAGTTATGAGTTGACCAAAAGGGGGGGGGGGTACGCCCTTGATACGTCCTGTATCCAGGTCGTACGTAACCAGAATTTTGAGAAAAAAGAAATCGCACCTAGGGCAATTTTTTTTAAATATAGCAAGTTTGCAAAGGGGCGGCAGCCACCAATAAAACATGCCGAATTTTTAAGAAAACAAACCTTTGAAACATGCAGGAAAAAGCCATTTTTGCTTAAAAATCAGCATTTTTGTGCGCAACTTCGAGCACTGTGAAAATTTTTTTGCTTCGCCGATCCAACAGGGGGATTCCTCACGTGGCTACGCCCTTAGCCTGATATATATACTGACTACTGGATACATAAGCTGAGACAAAAATCTGTGAAAAATAAAGTGATGGTCAAGCACTTCCCTGCTTGGCAACATAAATAGAGAAACAATATCTAATAATCTTATTTGGATCAATCTGGGACATCCCGAAAAAGGTTCCGACCCACCGGAAAAACTAAAGGGGCGGACACTTCGGTAACATGACTCGGGGAAAATTTTCAGAATCTCAATTTTTTTATCCTGGTGACGTCTTAGGGCAATAGCAACAATGCTCATTCGATGCTCATTTTTATTTTTCAATGCTCATTTTTATGTTCCAATGCTCAAATGAGCACAAATTTGAGCAAAAAAAAACCGTGCTCGAGAGACACATAAGACATATATAAGTCACGTGTAACAGCCTCATATATCTTAAAGCTGATTATATACTGTATATACAGTAGAAACCTGGGGCCGTAGTCATACGTGGGCAGCTGACGAATTCTGGGGGGTGAGCCACGGGGGGGGGGGGTGCGGAGCAATTTTTTCGCCACTGATTTTTGATTTTGGCTTCGTGAGCATTTTTCGAACATTTCTGAAAACCCCCCCAACCCCCCCCCACGCCTATGTATGGCCGTATTCTCAAAATTTCCTGCAGGTAAAGTTAGGCTAATTTTACTCTGCTGCCGGGACCCTCCCCCCTCTTTTTTCCCTGGCGGGACCCCCCCTCCCTCCCTTGGGACCGAATTTTGGGGAAGGTCTTCCTTCCCCCCCAACTTCATGCATGCGGTGTAATGCGGTGTAGTCAGTGTACATGTTGTGTAAATTAAGAATTTGCTGTGTAAATTAAGGGTGTGTTGTGTAAATTTTTGAAAGTGTATATATATTTTGGCATTTTTTATGTAAAAAATCATTGTTTTGCACTAAAAAAATCACATGTTGACTTGACGACTCGAACTACGAAAAACAACTTAGAATATTATACGCATTACGTAGGTTTACACAGAGACCTTTTTTGCCAGCCAGATCCTACACACTTTTTAAATCCGTGTTTAAAATCTGTCCTACAGATTCCTCTATTCATGGCCGAAGTGGCAGGTCCCTTCTTCTTTTGTACGAAGGGGGGCATGACCGAAATTAGACGGGGGGAAAAACCCATGTGGGGTAGGGATGGAAGTCTCGGTCTCGTTCAAATCCCGAGACTATCCCAGTCTCGGTCTCGGTTGCCGAAAAGTCTCGGTTTGTACCCGGTCTCGGTTTTTCAAATCTGAAAAATTTTCCTGTCCCCCCTTTGGTTTACTTTTTTCGCAGGAAATTTTTTTCGGAAGTGTTCATTTCCCCAAAATTCCACAATAAACAGTGAGAATGTCAGTTTTTTCCAAAAAAAACTACCGTGGTTGTTTAGTTTATCAGTAAACACAGTATACACACAAAATGTATATTTGTGATTAGTTTTCTTATTTCATACTATCTTTCAGGTCTGTCTGTATGATTAATATTATATTTTATTCTTTAGTATTAGTGTTTGGCTGGTCAACTTTTTTATGCCAATTGGTGGCTTTACATATTTAACTGTAAATTCCAACTAGTATATATTTTAGCAAAAATCAAAAGCAAAGATCTGTGAAAGTTCAACTAAACGCACTACTCCAAACAATGCGGTGGTGACACATGTAGTTCTATGGAAGAGAAGGGAAGACTACTCCCAACTAAAATATAGTCCCAGATTGAGGGGGTTAGCACTCAAAGGTCACGTCGGAGGTAAACAATGACAGAGCGCCACGGCGCGCAGGTCTAGTTTTGAGCCAATGCCAAACCCTTTCTATCTGGGGTGTATTTTAGCAGAACATTGGCAATCCCAATACAATTGGAGCTATTTTTAACTAAATTCGAGCAAACAGTGTCAAAAATTGCTATGTTTTGCAAGAACAAGGACAAATTGCGTCTGTTTTGGAACAAAGGTAAAAATTTTAAAACATTCAAGAAGACATGGCCCGCACAAAAGGGGGAAAAAGGCAGAAATGTAACCAATATTGTCGTGATGTAGCTGTTAGTTTTATATACATAAGGTGTCTGACCATGGTCTTGAAATTTTACCTAAAGACTTGTAAAGTCATCAAATCAATAGGTAAAAAAATGGCAAAAAATGACCCAAAGTCTCGGTTTTGGCAGTCCCGGCATTTGGTCTCGGTCTCGGTAGTCTCGGTTTTGAGGTCTCGGTCTCGGAAAAAAAACGAGACTTCCATCCCTAATGTGGGGGAAAACCCACTTTTTGAAAATGGTCTGGTGATGTCGAAAAACCTATTAGCTACCCCAAAAGACTCATGGTAGTGGGAACAGACGTTTGTTATTACCACAAACTGACACTTTCTTGATCGAATTTTGGAATACGGGCCTACATATATAATAGTCGGACTTTGTAACCTCGAGGTCCCCTTGGAGCGGAGAGTAGTATTCCGTGATACTAATTGCCATTTTTTGTATTTCTCGTATTTATCAACGCCAAATAACCGAGTGAAAGTATAAATGTGCCCGTCACGACCAGTCACACCCACTTACGGTACCCTCCACGGAGGGTCGATGGGGTAAAAAGTAAGCCATACAGTGCAGATTTAGCATGCATTTGAAGCTTAATCGCAACTTTTTAGTTATTTTCAACGTTTTCAGGCATAATTAACGTGTTTTGTTTTCACTAAAAATTCAAAATTTTAGCATGGGCTGCGAAGGGTAAGTTTCTAACTTGTGTACCTGAGACCCCACAGTAAATCTGCGTATAGTTTTGACATCAGGGGCTTCTACTGCTCCGCAGGCTTGCCATAGCGTTGAAAAACTACCGCTGACACACATTTTTAGGTGATTTATGGAGTGGGTTTTTTCCCGGCAAGTTTTTGGCTTCCCGCCAAAAAAACGGTAAGAGATATATAGCGGATGCGGAATGAAACCGGTCCCAGCAGTTAGGCCTACGACAGATTTTTTTGGTTTCCCGTGAAAACGTATATATAGTCTATGAGCTACATGACGAAATATTAAAATGCGGGTTTTCCCCGCCTGCTATACACACGGGGGTCGAAATTTCAACTTAGCTAAAACCACGGCTTAAGAAAGTCTGCAAAATGCGTCAGGAAGCGGGTTATACTACACGGTAAAAATATGCGCGGATCAATAAAGGCGTGCGTGAAACCATGGTTTATATAGTGAAACCACGTTTGTGAAATCCACCTATAGAACAACGAAACTTATTGCCAGCAAATCGGAAAATTACGCTTAGGACTATATAAAAAACATAGCTTTAAAATCGTGGCTAAATTTTCGCATTGGAAATTTTTGGAATTTTAGTCCAACTTGCTAAAATTCGCTAACTAAAAACCCAAACTATTAAAGCAGATGTGAATACTAATTATTATCAGGTAGCGTAGCCGGGATATTGCTTTGACAGAGGAACCAACTTACCTACTTGCTGAAAATTTCTGTCCAAGGGGCTCTAAAACGCTATGGGGGGCCACACTCGCCGGGGGGAGGGGGCTTTTACACACAAAATTCAACACAGCAGTGTAAAAGAGTATAGAAATAACATTGCAGGCAAAATAGACGGAATAATAATCAGCATGGGATAAAACAGACACTCACATGACAGGAAGCAGGAAGCTGCCAAAACGTCCAAAAGTAGTTCAAAACGCGTTCGAATAATTTTGGACTAGTTTTGAACGAAATTTGAATGTCCAAAACCAGTTCAAAATCTGCACGCTGGCTCCCAAAATTTGTTCAAAACGAGTTCAAAAACTTTTGAACTGGTTTTGAACAAAACGGGCACGTTCAAAACGAGTCCAAAATTGTCAGCGTTTTGAACTAGTTTTTGGACTACTTTTGAACAAATGGTTTTCCTGTGATTGTTCTACCTAATGCAAAAGACCGCTTGTGATTTGAATTTGTAAACGCTGAGCTATGGCTTTTTAAAAAAACACCTAAAAACGCAATTACCCCCTTAAGCGCTTAGCAAACACTAACGCTTAACTTAGCGTATCAATTTTGTATTCACATACTTAAAATTTAGTGTTTGGCTTAGAATTAAGCGCTTAAGTTTAGGGACCTCGGGAGCTCCCTAAGCGCTAAGCGCCTAGTTAGGGGATGGTGTGGGGAAGGGATAGGGAGAGTGGGGGAGGTTTTTGGCCGCCATGGGAAGAAAGGGCATGCAATTTAGGATATATTAGTGACATTTTCCGACCAATTCGATCCATTTTGCTCGTTTAATCGCCAAAAATAAAAAATGCACTTTGTTGTCCAAATTCGTTTTTTTACATTTTTGAGTAGAGCATCTTAATCGAAGTAATTTTTCTTCAAGAACTTCTATTTGAAAATTTATATTTTTCACGATATGCCCCCTGAAACATGTAGAGCTGATTTTCCATTTTTCAGGAATCCACCTGCTGAAAACATTTTTTACAAATGTATAGTTCGAGAAAAACATATATTATTAATAAGAAATAGTAATTTAAATAAATCTACAATTGGATTTATAAATACCAAATGGATATGCCGATAAATAACGAATTCCGGATCCACATCAAGCAGGGAGCGCACTCCAAGCCAAAGCCAAAACTAAGCACAAGTTGCTAAACGCTAAGTTTAGTATAACACTAATTTTTAAGCGTTTATTTTGTGAATAACAGTTTAGTACAAATTAAGCGCTAACACTTAGCAAACGCTTAGCGTTAGTATGTGAATAACTCTTAGTATGTGAATTCGGGCCAGTGAATCCGGGCCAAATAGATTTTCACGGAAATAGCTTTACAAGCCAGTGCATTTACACGTATGTAATGATTTTGGAAGATTGAAAAACACTAGCAGCTGCGTTTTACTTGAACATACTTAAAAATTTTCGATGTTTTATTGAGTGTGGTGTAATTTTTTTGTAAAATAAAGCAGTATTTTTTGCATGATGCTGAAATAAAGTGCATGTGAATACAATCGCAAATTTTCGGCTTTCGATTTTAAAAAATTGGCTCAACAAGGATAATTAAAACTTGGCACAAAAATGCACCTCGTCGTCTTCGAGCGGTCGCAAAATTTGATTTTGAGCAAATCGATAGTATTGAAGATATTTAGTTAAATTTACGTTTTTCGAAAATCGTGATTTTAGTATTTTTCAATATATCAATCATATTCATAAAAAATGACATTTTGCGACCGCTCGATCACACTATGGTAAGCAAAATGAGCTATCGGTTGTGCAACAGCTATCTAGCTGTGAAGAGAGTTACTTGTTAAAAGCTAGTTACTTGTGAAGAGAAATCGCAAGCCGAAATTCCACTCACGTTTGGTCTACAGTGATTGCTAATTTGTATCAATAAACTTCATTTTTGTGAAATTTGTGAAAATTGCAATTTTTGTATTTTCGAGGTCGGTCTCTCAGCACTAAAAGCAGTGGTATCATAGTCTAGAAAATTATTTTAAAAAAATAAAAGAATGTTCAACTGCGCACCTAGGGTTAGGCTATCTTCATGCCAAATTGGAGCCAAATTGGTTGAAGCAGCAAAAAGATATCAAATGCCAAAAATTACCCTGAGCACTGCTCAGTATAATTTTTTTGAGCCAGCAACTTTGCGTTAATATGTGAATAACTCTTAGTATGTGAATTCGGGCCAGTGAATCCGGGCCAAACAGATTTTCACGGAAATAGCTTTACAAGCCAGTGCATTTACACGTATGTAATGATTTTGGAAGATTGAAAAACACTAGCAGCTGCGTTTTACTTGAACATACTTAAAAATTTTCGATGTTTTATTGAGTGTGGTGTAATTTTTTTTGTAAAATAAAGCAGTATTTTTTGCATGATGCTGAAATAAAGTGCATGTGAATACAATCGCAAATTTTCGGCTTTCGATTTTAAAAAATTGGCTCAACAAGGATAATTAAAACTTGGCACAAAAATGCACCTCGTCGTCTTCGAGCGGTCGCAAAATTTGATTTTGAGCAAATCGATAGTATTGAAGATATTTAGTTAAATTTACGTTTTTCGAAAATCGTGATTTTAGTATTTTTCAATATATCAATCATATTCATAAAAAATGACATTTTGCGACCGCTCGATCACACTATGGTAAGCAAAATGAGCTATCGGTTGTGCAACAGCTATCTAGCTGTGAAGAGAGTTACTTGTTAAAAGCTAGTTACTTGTGAAGAGAAATCGCAAGCCGAAATTCCACTCACGTTTGGTCTACAGTGATTGCTAATTTGTATCAATAAACTTCATTTTTGTGAAATTTGTGAAAATTGCAATTTTTGTATTTTCGAGGTCGGTCTCTCAGCACTAAAAGCAGTGGTATCATAGTCTAGAAAATTATTTTTAAAAAATAAAAGAATGTTCAACTGCGCACCTAGGGCTAGGCTATCTTCATGCCAAATTGGAGCCAAATTGGTTGAAGCAGCAAAAAGATATCAAATGCCAAAAATTACCCTGAGCACTGCTCAGTATAATTTTTTTGAGCCAGCAACTTTGCGTTAATATGTGAATAACTCTTAGTATGTGAATTCGGGCCAGTGAATCCGGGCCAAATAGATTTTCACGGAAATAGCTTTACAAGCCAATGCAGTTACACGTATGTAATGAATTTGAAAGACTGAAAAACACAACCAGCTGCGTTTTGGTTAAACACACTTTAAAATTTCTGGTGTTATATTGAGTGTGGTGTAATTTTTTGTGAAATAACGCAATATTTTTTGCATGAGACAGAAATATAGTGCGTGTGAATACAAGCGCAAATTTTCGGCTCGCGATTTTAAAAAATTGGCTCAACAAAAAAAGTTAAAATTTGGCACATAAATGCACCTTGTCGTCTTCGAGCGGTCGCAAATTTTGATTTTGAGCAAATCGATAGTATTTAAAAAATTTAGTCAAATTTATGTTTTTCGAAAATCGTGATTTTATTGTTTTTCAATATATCAGTCATATTCATCAAAAATCAGATCTTGCGACCGCTCGAGCACATTATGGCAAGTAAAATGAGCTATTGGTTGTGCAAAAGCTAGTTACTTGTGAAGAGAAATCGCAAGCCAAAATTCCACTCACGTTTGCTCTACAGTGAATGCTAATATGTATCAATAAACTTCATTTTTTGTGTTTAGGCATACTTTTACACCAGCTTGCCATTGTGCATCTAAAACTGGCCGCAGACTGCCGTTTTTCGAGAAGTCACATTTCAGGAGCGCCACCTTAAGACGTATGTAGGCCTTAGTTAGGCTAAAGCTTAGGCCTGGCCAGTAGCGTACCCAGGATTTCGCGAAGGGGGGCACAGGAAAAAAAGTGAGTACAAAATTTATACAAAATTTATACAAAAAAGTTTTGTATAAATTTTGTATAATTTTTGTATAAATTTTGTATAAATTTTGTATTTTTTGTGCAATTTTTGTGCAAATTTTCTACTTTTTTGTTTTTTTCCTTTTTTTGCGCTACAAGCAGTTTTTTTGATTTTTTGACCATTTCCGTGTGAAATAGACATTGTTTCGCCATATACCTCAATATTTTATTTCTCTGAAAAAATTTTTTTTCGACTTTTGTACTTATTTTGTACAAATTTTGTACAAACTTTGCATAAATTTTTTATATTTTTTGTATAATTATTGTGGAAATTTTGTACATTTTTTGTACTTTTTAGAAACATTTATTTTCTGCAGTTTTTTTTCATTCTTTTGACCATTTCCGTCTGAAATAGACATACAGTAGTTTTGATAAATTACGCTTAGTTTTTTTAAATTTGTTGAATAAACTTTTTTCGACTTTTGTACATATTTTGTACAAATTTTGTACAAATTTTGTTCATATTTTGTACAAATTTTGTACATATTCTGTACAAATTTTGTATAAATTTTGTATATTTTTTTGTGTATTTTTTGTACAGTTTTTGTGCTTTGTGCATTTTTTGTTTACAGCAAATCAAAATTTAATAGATGATTTTTAATGCTACCGTTTAAAGAATATTTACGATATTTCACAGGAATTATGAGAATTTATAAATAAAATAAGGAAATTAACGTTATTTCATTCAAAATTCAGAAACTACTAATTTTATGTAAACAGTTTTTCAGAAAAATTTTACGAATTTTCCGGCTTAACTTTTGTGTATTTTGCTTGTTGCAGAAACCTTCGCCATGTGTCGTTTCCGGGTTTTACGAGCAAAATTTTTGTGAATAACGCTGTTCTCTTGCTGCTTGAAATTCGTTCTTTTCATAATGAAATCGCGTGTACATGCATTGGTCTCAGTCTCTCACCCTCATGCTCCAGTATTTTTCGGCAGTTCATAGATTTGAGAAGTATATATAAAAACTAAAAAAAACTATAAATTTATGCCAGCCTTAGTTAGGCTAAAGCTTAGGCCTGGCCAGTAGCGTACCCAGGATTTCGCAAAAGGGGGGCACAGGAAAAAAAGTGAGTACAAAATTTATACAAAATTTATACAAAAAAGTTTTGTATAAATTTTGTATAATTTTTGTATAAATTTTGTATAAATTTTGTATTTTTTTGTGCAATTTTTGTGCAAATTTTCTACTTTTTTTGTTTTTTTCATTTTTTTGCGCTACAAGCAGTTTTTTTGATTTTTTGACCATTTCCGTGTGAAATAGACATTGTTTCGCCATTGTACCTCAATATTTTATTTCTCTGAAAAAATTTTTTTTCGACTTTTGTGCTTATTTTGTACAAATTTTGTACAAACTTTGCATAAATTTTTTATATTTTTTGTATAATTATTGTGGAAATTTTGTACATTTTTTGTACTTTTTAGAAACATTTATTTTCTGCAGTTTTTTTTCATTCTTTTGACCATTTCCGTCTGAAATAGACATACAGTAGTTTTGATAAATTACGCTTAGTTTTTTTAAATTTGTTGAATAAACTTTTTTCGACTTTTGTACATATTTTGTACAAATTTTGTACAAATTTTGTTCATATTTTGTACAAATTTTGTACATATTCTGTACAAATTTTGTATAAATTTTGTATATTTTTTTGTGTATTTTTTGTACAGTTTTTGTGCTTTGTGCATTTTTTGTTTACAGCAAATCAAAATTTAATAGATGATTTTTAATGCTACCGTTTAAAGAATATTTACGATATTTCACAGGAATTATGAGAATTTATAAATAAAATAAGGAAATTAACGTTATTTCATTCAAAATTCAGAAACTACTAATTTTATGTAAACAGTTTTTCAGAAAAATTTTACGAATTTTCCGGCTTAACTTTTGTGTATTTTGCTTGCTGCAGAAACCTTCGCCATGTGTCGTTTCCGGGTTTTACGAGCAAAATTTTTGTGACTAACGCTGTTCTCTTGCTGCTTGAAATTCGTTCTTTTCATAATGAAATCGCGTGTACATGCATTGGTCTCAGTCTCTCACCCTCATGCTCCAGTATTTTTCGGCAGTTCATAGATTTGAGAAGTATATATAAAAACTAAAAAAAACTATAAATTTATGCCAGCAAACTGCTTTTAATTTGGTGTGTGCACTGTGCACGTGCCTGGGGGAGGGCTACATGCTGGCTAAATTTCAGGCAAATCGGTTGGGTATTACCGGAGATACAAAAAATCGTCTCCCTCAAACTCGGATTTTTCCGTCTTTTCCCCGGCACCATAACTCAAGAAATCCTTCTTGGCGAGGGTCTTTTTTGTGTTTTTTACATTTGTTTTGGTCAACAACAGAGGCATCATAAAGATTTTGTTCCAAGCTTTTGCAGTTTTGGCTCTGCTGGGAGGAGGGAAACCCCTTTTTGGGCCTCAAAAAATGGCAAAGTCAAAAATAAAAAAACTAGAGCCGGCTTTTGAGAAGTTACGCAAACAGCCCATGTCTGATCTCTTGCATGCATGGTAGTGTAGTGGGGTTGTAGTGCATCTCCCCTTTTGGAGTCGATCCTGTCACTTTAGGCCTGGGGAGGGGTGTCGGTAGGTAGACTTACGTGTATTATGGGTCTACGCTACGTACTGGCAGTACAGCGCAGACGGTTGTGCATTTCAGCGTGCTATTGTTTTAGCTGTCAGATTTGCCCAGTAGCCAGAACTGGTGCACCCCCTGTGATACCATTGAAAATATAATTTTTCACAATTTTCTCAATAACGCTATAATGAATGATCACTCGTCTGTATTTGAATTGCATGTTAATATGCAGGCGCAGGGCTGTCAGTTGATATTGTTTGATCCGCGTTGTGTGCGCTGTTCCACTTTGGCAACCCTCAAAGTGCCAAAATGGACAATTTGACCAAATTTTCGAATTTTGTCAGTTTGAATTTCGAATTTCGAATTTTGAATTTTGTTGAAAAACTGTAGAAAAAGTTAATTTTAGGTGCTGAACGGGAATATAACGTTATTTTGACGAAAAACTATTGTATGGTACTATTTAAATAAAAACACAACATTTGTACAAAATTTATAGAAAATAAGTAAAATTTTTGTACAAAAAGTGTAAAAATTTTTTACAAAATTCAAAATTTTTTGTGGTTTTAGTTGCCATTTTAGAGTTATTTAAGCAGCTGATGCCTGTAGTATCAGTGAAAAAAGTCCCAAAAAGTTTTTGAAAAAGCACAAAATTTATACAAGATGTGTACAAAATTTATACAAAATAAGTACAAATTTTGTACAAAAAATGAACAAATTTTATACAAAATTCAGAGATTTGTTTTGTGGTTTTAGTTGCCATTTTAGAGACATTTAAGCAGCCTGATGCCCGTAGTATCAGGGAAAAGGTCCCAAAAATTTTTTGAAAAAGTACAAAATTTGTACGAAAAATGTATAAAAATCATACAAAAATATTTGAACAAGGAAGTACAAAATTTGCACAAAATTTATACAAAATGTATACAAACTTGCACTCTGAGTACAAAATTTATACAAAATTTATACAAAATTTGTACAAAATTTATACAAAAATGTACAAAATTTATACAAAATTTATACAAACTTGCCAAGGTAGAAATACAAAATTTATACAAAAATTATACAAAATTTATACAAACATTTTTGTACATTTTTTGTATAATTTTTGTACTTTTTTGTATAAATTTTGTACTCATTTTTTTCCTGCAGGGGTGGGCTGAACTGATGGTCGACAAGGGGCGTAGCCAGGATGTTGAAAATGGGGGTCGTACCTTGTCCTTTTTTTTGCTCACTCAGTGATAGCAAGAGTACATAATAGCTTCTCACTATATAGAAGAAGAGTGAGACACTCTCCAGCCTGCCTGTGTTCTAGCACAGGCAGATGCGCTGGTCGTTTTCAGGCTACATGTTGACATTCTATGCAACATGTGACTGGCCAATCAGTGCGTAGATTCCCTGCGTAACACACATCGCTGATGCGTTGATAAGCATTAAGATAGGGATAAAAGCTTAATAACTCATTATTTATTCATAGTCTGCTTGCAAAAACATTAAAAAAGGTTTGCAAATACCTCTAGGGATATTTTGGCAAACTTTCAGCGAAATTGATTGAGAAACTTTTGAGATATAAACTTTTCTGAATTTCTTCAAAGTTTTTCAATCAATTTCGCTGAAAGTTTGCCAAAATATCCCCAAAGGTATTTGCAAACCTTTTTTAATGTTATTACAAGCAGACTATGAATAAATAATGAGTTATTAACCTTTATTCCTATCCCGTTTTATGATTGGAGCACGTGCACAGGCGTCTGCCAATCAGAGAATAGAAGCTCGCTTCTGATTGGCCAGTCACATGTTGCATAGAATGTCAACATGTAGCCTGAAAACGACCAGCGCATCTGCCTGTGCTAGAACACAGGCAGGCTGGAGTGTCTCACTCTTCTTCTATATAGAGTGAGACGCTATTATGTACTCTTGGTGATAGCAATTTTGTTCGAAGTTGAAGTGAAGTTTTTTGAAGTGGTAATTTGATTTTGAGTACTTACACGCGCATTGTAAACGCAAGACCATTGAGCCATAGGTTGCAGGGGTCTGGTGGCAGGGCCCTCAGAAAAAATCGGGGGTTTTTTCAATTCTTAAGCCTGGACATCCGCAATTTTTTTGAGTCGTCCGAAATTTTTTTCAAAGGTCCGCAATGCGTCCGCATATCTAAATTCCTCGAAAAGAAAATTTTTCCCTGTGATCCCCCTTGGGTTTTATGTCACTTGCGGAAAAAATTTCCGACAGTCCCCTAATGGCCAATGTTACACTAAAATTTCAAAACATTTTCTTGTGTCTCTTCCCTCTAATTCATCACAACAATGTATGAATTGAGTTGAATTGATTTATTGACACTGTCGGTGTTGCACGTGACACATCTTGGTGAGCATGAAAAATTCTAAAATGATTTCGTATGTAAATAAATATATATAGTTACATCGTACTGCCATTCGCATAGACCACAAAAACAAATACGCATAAAAAATGGACGGACTTCTAAAACGGGTTTGGAATCACAGAAAAAGAAATGAGTACAAAACTTATACAAAAAAAGTACAAAAAAATATACAAAAAATGTACAAAAAATTGCAACTAAAACCACAAAAAATTTTTGAATTTTGTGTAAAATTTGTACATTTTTTGTACAAAATTTGTACTTATTTTGTATAAATTTTGTATTTTTTCAAAAATTTTTTTGGGATCTATTTCATTAATACTACCGGCATCAGGCTGCTTGAATTGCAACTAAAACCACAAAAAATTGAATATTGTATAAAATTTTTACACTTTTTGTACTAAATTTGCACTTTTTTAGTATATATTTTTTTGTATAAAATTTGTACAAATTTTGTGTTTTTATTTATAGTACCATACGATTTTGGCTTTACCATTGGCAATGCCATTTCACTTTAGGACAAGATGAAAGCATTTGCATAGGGTCACAGACCGCAATTGAGTAAAACATGAAGTGTGCCGTCTCCTGACTGTCCGCCCGATCGAGGTAGTGAGTTCAACTGACTCGTTGGTCTCTCACGACAATAAAATACTAATAACAAATACTTCTGAAGCTCAAAAACAGGGAAAAACGTTGTAGTTGACCTGTGACTGTTCAAAGTTAGTGCGCATAAAACCCAACTGCGGGGCATAAAACGCTATTTTGTTTGGCGACAATTTTTTGCTAAACTCACCCAAGGTTGCTACAAAAGTTAACTCATCTGGGTTAAAAACATGTAGACTTCATTAAAACCGTTTATTTGGCCGCAAAACGTCGTTTTTGTCGTTTTGGTCCATACCCCGACACCCCTTACGAAACTTGTTTTGGTGATGTTTCACCAAAACTTGGTATTTTTTGAAATATTTAGACTTTAGCTGCTGCGTACCACTTAAGTCCAAGAATGGTAGACGCGGGCGATGTTCGTCCACCGTTTTGAAAGTAATAAGCGCAAAAATCTGTTTTTAATGCTTTTAAATACGGAAAAGATGTATATTTGGGCTGCACCCGTATTCATAAAAGTGCAAGCTCGGCTTTTTATCTGAGCTTTGAGCAAGCCCGGTTTAAAATCCCGGCTTTTCGTATTCATAAAACCAAGCTCGGCTTTTTATCCAGGCTTTTTGGTATTCATAAAAGCTGGGATAAAAGGCCGAGCTTATGGTATTCATAAAAATCAAGCCCTAAATATAATCCCGGCTTCCACGTATATTTTATTGATTTTTTCATTATGAATAAAAAGCTCGGTTAAAAAGTCAGGGTTGAACAAACCTGGATTAAACAAAAAGCTCAAATAAAAATCCAAGCTTGCGCATAAGCCTAGCTTTTTATCCCGGCTTTTTCAAGCCAGACTTACGGATAAAAAGCCGAGCTTTTTATCTTAACTTTTATGAATACCGGCCCAAAAGTCATTTCTGCCAAAAAGGGTTGATTTTTGAAGAATTATTGTGAGTCACATGGGTATCGGAGAAACGGTTTTTTAGTCCATACTGCAGCCTAATAGTTGTAAAACACGATGAAATTGAATTTATACTTACGGCTAATCCGAAAAAAAAGATAGGGTTTTTCGCCGCATAGGGTTTTTTCCCCGGCACCCGTATTCATAAAAGTGCAAGCTTGGCTTCTTATCCGAGCATTGATCAAGCCTGGCTTAAAATCCCGGCTTTTCGTATTCATAAAACCAAGCTCGGCTTTTTATCCAGGCTTTTTGGTATTCATAAAAGCTGGCATAAAAAGCCAAGCTTATGGTATTCATAAAAATCAAGCTCGGATTATAATCCCGGCTTCCACGTATATTTTATTCATTTTTTGGTTATGAATAAAAAGCTCGGATAAAAAGCCAGGCTTGAGCAAGCCTGGATTAAACAAAAAGCTCAAATAAAAATCCAAGCTTGCGCATTAGCCTAGCTTTTTATCCCGGCTTTTTCAAGCCAGACTTAATGATAAATAGCCGAGCTTTTTAGGCCGTGTTTACATTGAGCGTTTTTTCGCCGGCAAAGCCTGAAAAAAAGCTCGAACAGCTGAAAAAACGCTCGAGCAGCTGAAAAAAGCAGATAAGTATGGCGGTCACTATAGACTAGCTGCTTCGTTGTCATGACAACGCTGCCGTTCCAGCTTTTTTTCAGCTGCTTCAGCTTTTTTTCGCCTTTTTCGGCTTTTTTGCAGCTGCTCGGGCAGCTGCAAAAAAGCCGGAAACGGCGAAAAAACGCTGCAGCTTTTTCACAGCGGCTCGAGCAGCTGAAAAAAAAAACACAATGTAAACACAGCCTTATCTCGACTTTTATGAATACCGGCCCGGAGGTTTCGAGGCGTATTACTCAGAAACGTAAGGCCGTGTTGACATTGAGCTTTTTTTCAGCTGCTCGAGCAGCTGAAAAAAGCTACAGCTTTTCTTCGCCATTTCCGGCTTTTTTTCAGCTTTCTTCAGCTGCTCCGGCAGCTGCAAAAAAGCCGGAAACGGCGAAAAAAAGCTGGAGCAGCTGAAAAAAAGCTGGAACTGCAGCGTTGTCTTATGTCTGACAACGGAACAGCTAGTCTATAGTGACCGCCATACTTATCCGCTTTTTTTCAGCTGCTCGAGATTTAACGGCGAAAAAAAGCTGCAGCTATTTTTCGGCTGCTCGAGCAGCTGAAAAAATGCTCAATGTAAACACGACCTGAGTAATTAGAATCCATTTAATTAGTGCAACAGTTAGGCAAAAAAATTCACAAAGTACAAAAATATACAAAAATACACAAAAAAATATACAAAAATCATACAAAATTTGTACAAAATATGTACAAAAGTCGAAAAAAATTTCTTCAAAAAAAATTAAAAAACTAAGTGTATTTGTCAAAACAATGTCTATTTCAGACGGAAATGGTCAAAAGAATGAAAAAACTGCAGGAAACTTATTTTTCTAAAAAGTGCAAAAAATGTACAAAATTTCTACAAAAATTATACAAAAAATGTACAAAATTTATACAAAATTTGTACAAAGTTTGTCCAAAATATGTACAAAAGACGAAAAACATTTTCTTCTAAAAAACAAAAAAACTAAGCGTAATTGTCAAAACAATGTCTGTTTCACACCGAAATGGTTAAAAGAATGAAAAAAACTGCAGGAAACAAATTTTTCTAAAAAGTACAAAAAATGTACAAAATTTATACGAAAATTATACAAAAAATGCACAAAATTTATACAAAATTTATACAAAATTTATACAAGTTTGTACAAAATATGCACAAAAGTCGAAAAAACATATTTTTTCAGAGAAATAAAAAATTAAGCGTATTTGTAAATTGTACAAAAAAATGTACAAAATTTATACAAAATTTATACAAGTTTGTACAAAATATGCACAAAAGTTGAAAAAAATGTTTTTTCAGAGAAATAAAATATTAAGCGTATTTGTAAATTGTACAAAAGAATGTACAAAATTTATACAAAATTTATACAAGTTTGTACAAAATATGTACAAAAGTCGAAAAAAGTTTATTCAACAAATTTAAAAAAACTAAGCGTAATTTATCAAAACTACTGTATGTCTATTTCAGACGGAAATGGTCAAAAGAATGAAAAAAAACTGCAGAAAATAAATGTTTCTAAAAAGTACAAAAAATGTACAAAATTTCCACAATAATTATACAAAAAATATAAAAAATTTATGCAAAGTTTGTACAAAATTTTTTCAGAGAAATGAAAAATTAAGCGTATTTGTCAAAACAATGTCCATTTCGCACGGAAATGGTCAAAAAATCGGAAAAAAAAATTTGCTCAAAAATTGCACAAAAAACATACAAAATTTATACAAAATTTATACAAAAATTATACAAAATTTATACAAAACATTTTGTATAAATTTTGTATAAATTTTGTACTCATATTTTTTCCTGTGAATAAGTCCTACTACCGTTCGCCCGGAGCCACACACACACACATATATATACATTTACAATTACACGACAGCATACTTTTCCACTTTAAACAGGAAAAAAGTGCACGTTTTAAATGTTAAAAAGACACTTAGGGGTTATAAACTCGAGACAGTTTAGGTACCCGCGGGCTAATAAATCTCAAAGATTTCTAAACGCCCGCCCCTTCAGAAAAGGTTGAAGCTGAGCTGTATAACGACTCAATTTTTTTTGAAAAGCACAAACAGTTGTCGAAAATACAATATCTTCAGGAAGACTGTTCCAAACATCAATTATGCGATAAGAAAAAGTATTATGTACAATTATTATGGGATACAATTTAAGTGAGTGGCCTCTAGTGTTTGAAACAGGAGGCCATTTGAAAAAATCCATGAAATTCAAGTCAATTTTCCCGTGCACAATTTTATATGCAAAATTTAGATCCTTTATGAGCCGTCCCAATTCCATCCCCCCCCTCCCCCGCCCTCCCCCCCCGCTATCGAAGTGCTATAAGCGCTATATGCGCTATATAGCGCATATAGCACCTAAAATAGCGGCTATAGCGCTTCGGAAAATAGCGCTTTTTTGGCAAATTATAGCACATTTCAAAATCCGAAAAATTTCAAGGTGCTATAATAGCACAGCGCTATAATAGCGCATGGCAGGTGCTATTTTTTTCTGGAGGCGCTATTTTTTGCTATCAAAGTGCTATAAGCGCTATTTTTTTCATAGGCTTAAAAAATAGCGCTTACAGCACCTGAGGGTGCTATTTGCGCTATTTAGGCGCTATTTTGTGCTATCGGCTATTTTGATGAAAACTTTTGTACTTTTTAGTACGTATAAGATCACTCAATTAAAATTAAAAAGTTTAACATTCTTTTAAACTTTTTGTTTGTGCTTTCATGGACGATATTAAAAAATAGCGCATATAGCAAAACGATAGCGCATCAAAGTGCTATAAGAGCTATTTTTTTCATAGGCTTAAAAAATAGCGCTTATAGCACCTGAGGGTGCTATTTGCGCTATTTGGGCGCTATTTTGTGCTATCGGCTATTTTAATGAAAACTTTTGTACTTTTTAGTACGTATAAGATCTCTCAATTAAAATTAAAAAGTTTAACATTCTTTTAAACTTTTTGTTTGTGTTTTCATGGACAATATTAAAAAATAGCGCATATGTATAGCAAAACGATAGCGCATCAAAGTGCTATATGCGCTATTTTTTTCATAGGCTTAAAAAATAGCGCTTATAGCACCTGAGGGTGCTATTTGCGCTATTTAGGCGCTATTTTGTGCTATCGGCTAATTTATTGAGTAAGCGCCCACCCCCCCCCTCCCGCCCGGTTGTTGGGTTTGTAGGGCTTTCCATTCCTCACTCCTATTAGTCAAAATTGTAGGCAATTACCCAACATGACTTTCCATTCTCCATCCTATTGGTTACGCAAAATGAACCCCTAGAATGGTAAAAAGATTCAGTAGGCGCCCACCCCCCCCCCCCAACCCTTCCCGGGGTTGGGTTTGTAGGGCTTTCCATCACTCGCTCCTATTAGTCAAAATTGTAGGCAATTACCCAACATAACTTTCCATTCTTCGTCCTATTAGTTACGCAAAATGAAACCCTAGAAGGGTAAAAAGATTCATAAATAAATAAAAAAATTCGTAAATAAAGTATTCTTCAGCATATTAATATTCTACTAAAAACAGATCATTAAAGGAAATAACCAAAAAACATATATGTAACTTACTTGTTAAGCAGGAAACGAACGAGAAATACATAGTTTAAAGCAATAATGAGTTAATAATCATAATAAGATAATAATAATAATCAAGTCCAAGCAGCGTCCAAGCGCCTAAATAGCGCAAATAGCACCATCTGGTGCAATAAGCGCTATTTTTTAAGCCTACGAAAAAAATAGCGCTTATAGCACTTTGATGCGCTATCGTTTTGCTATATGCGCTATTTTTCTATATCGTCGACTAGAACACTAACAAACTTTTAAAAATAATTTTAAAATTATTCTAGGAAAAAAAAAAAAAAAAAAAGAAAAACAAGACCCTAATTTATTGAGGGACCGTATACTTACTAAAAAGGACAAAAATTTTCAATAAATTAGCCAATAGCACAAAATAGCGCCTAAATAGCGCAAATAGCACCCTCAGATGCTATAAGCGCTATTTTTTAAGCCTACGAAAAAAATAGCGCTTATAGCACTTTGATGCGCTATCGTTGTGCTATATGCGCTATTTTTTTATATCGTCGACTCGAACACTAACAAAATTTTAAAAATAATTTTAAAATTATTCTAATTTATTGAGGGACCGTATATTCACTAAAAAGGACAAAAATTCTCAATAAATTAGCCAATAGCACAAATAGCGCCTAAATAGTGCAAATAGCACCCTCAGGTGCTATAAGCGCTATCCAAGATCAGCTTCACTATTTAAAGGGAAATTAACACAAACACCAATAGGCCAGCGTAGCTCAGTCGGTAGAGCGTTAAGCTAGCAATCTACCGTTTGGGTAGTTCAAATTTGGGTGGTTCAAATCCCCCCTGGCCAATTTTCTGTAGAAGTTTCATCAATATCCAAAAAAATAGCACATATAGCACCGTCGATAGCGCTTATAGCGCAAATAGCGCATATAGCACTCCCAAAAAGCGCTATAGCGCAAATAGCGCATATAGCACCCCCAAAAAGCGCTATAGCGCAAATAGCGCATATAGCACCTTTGATAGCGCATATAGCGAAAATAGCGCATATAGCACCCCCAAAAAGCGCTATAGCGCAAATAGCGCATATAGCACCTTCGATAGCGCATATAGCGCAAATAGCGCATATAGCACCTTCGATAGCGCATATAGCACCTTCGATAGCGCATATAGCGCAAATAGCGCATATAGCACCCCCAAAAAGCGCTATAGCGCAAATAGCGCATATAGCACCTTCGATAGCGCATATAGCGCAAATAGCGCATATAGCACCCCCAAAAAGCGCTATAGCGCAAATAGCGCATATAGCACCTTCGATAGCGCATATAGCGCAAATAGCGCATATAGCACCCCCAAAAAAAGCTATAGCGCAAATAGCGCATATAGCGAATTCCATAGCGCTTATAGCGCATATAGCGCATATAGCGCATAAAAAAAGCGCTATAGCACAAAAAGTGCTATTTCGATTTCGCTTACACGCGTTCGTTACCCATTTTAATTTCAGTTCCAGCAAGATTATATGTCTGCATGTTGCGTTGAAAACCCATTTTCAAAAGTAGAGTTTTCGATGCATTTATATTTAACTGCCATTTTTTACACCACTGATAAGCTTCACATAAATCAGTTTGCAGTTCACCAGATAATATACCTGTCTTTTCAGCAGAGGCGTAATATAATTTGGCGTCATCTGCATATAATTTAATAGAGCAGTGTTTTAATACATCAGGCATATCATTTATATATACTAAAAATAAAAGTGGTCCCAAGATAGATCCTTGCGGAACACAACTAATTAAATGCTCCCAATCAGACAGGTAGTTTTTAACTATAACTCTCTGTTTCCGATCTGACAAAAATGCACGAACAAATGCTAACAATTTACCAGGGGGAGGGGGGGGGGGGAGGGGGGGGAGTGGGTACCTGTCTTTGCGTGTATAGCGCAAATAGCGGGGGGGTGGGGGGGCGTTTTTTCATTTAGAAACAGAGAGTTATAGTTAAAAACTACCTGTCTGATTGGGAGCATTTAATTATTGTGTTCCGCAAGGATCTATATGGGACCACTTTTATTTTTAGTATATATCAATGATATGCCTGATGTATTAAAACACTGCTCTATTAAATTATATGCAGATGACGCCAAATTATATTACGCCTCTGCTGAAAGACACACTGTATTGGTGAACTGCAAACTGATTTATGTGAACTTTATCAGTGGTGTAAAAAAGGTTAAATATAAATCATCGAAAACTCTACTTTGAAAATAGGGTTTTTTGACGCAAAGTTTTTGCAGACATATTAGTACTTACTGGAACTAAAATTAAAAATATGTTTAAGCAAAATCGAAATAGCACTTTTTTGTGCTATAGCGCTTTTTTTATGCGCTATATGCACTATATGCGCTGTCGGCGCGTTATGGATTTACTCTATCCACTTTTTTTTCTGTATCGCTTTTTGGGGTGCTTTTATATGGGCTATTTGCGCTATATCCTCGCTATCGAAGGTGCTATATGCACTATTTGCGCTATAGCGCTTTTTTTGGGGGTGCTATATGCGCTATTTGCACTATATGTTTCACTATCCAAAAGGTGCTATATCCGCTATTTGCGCTATATGGCTTTTTTGAGGTACTATATGGATTTTTTGCGCTATATGCGCTATTTTTAAAAGTTTTTTTTTTTTTTTTTTTTTTTTTTGTTTACTATATCGCTATCGAAGGTGTTTTTTGATTGCTATATCGCGCTATTTGCGCTATATGCGCTATGCAAAAGGTGCTATATGAGATATTTTTACTGTAGTCTCACGCTCTTTTTTGGGGGTGCTTTATGCGCTATTTTCGCTATATGCACTATTGTAAAAATAATATATGAGCAAAAAAAAAAAATATTTATTTTTCGGGGTACTATATCCGCTATCTTTGCGCTATAGCGCTTCCCAGAATTGCTATATGCACTATTTTGCGCTATAAGCGCTATCGACGGTGCTATATGTGCTATTTTTTTGGATATTTGATGAAACTTCTATAGAAAATTGGCCACCGGGATTTGAACCTTTTTTTTGGGTTTTACCTTTTTTTAAAATTGCTAGCTTAACGCTCTACCCCGACTGAGGTACGCTGTGGCTAAAATAATATACTGTGTTAATTTCCCTTTAAATAGTGAAGCTGATTGCTTTCAATAGCGCTTATAGTTCCTAGAAGATTTTATTTGCACTATTTAGGCACTATTTGTGCTATTTGGCTAATTTATTGAGAAAATTTTTTTTGTCCCTTTTTGGTGAATATACAATTCCTCAATAAATTAGAAAGTGCATTTTTAAAATTATTTTAAAAAAAATTTTGATAGTGTTACAATCAACAATAAAAAAAAATACAGCATATAGCACAACGATAGGCGCGTCAAAAGTGCTATAAGCGCTATTTTTTTCATAGGCCTAAAAACTGGCGCTTCTATAGCATACTAAGGAGGTGCTATTTGTGCGGCTATTTAGGCACTATTTTTGTGCTATTTGGCTAATTTATTGAAAATTTTTTGTCCCTTTTTAGTAAGTATACGGTCCCTCAAATAAATTAGAATAATTTTAAAATTATTTTTAAAAGTTTGTTAGTAGTGTTCTAGGTCAACGAGATATAGAAAAATAGCGCATATAGCAGAACGATAGCGCGTCGATTTAATCTCAGCGCTATTTTTTTCGTAGGTTTAAAAAATAGCGCTATTATTGCACCAGGATGGTGCTATTTTGCGCTATTTAGGCGCTTGTGCAACGCTGCTTGGTTTTAATTATTATTATTATCTTATTATGATTATTAACTCATTATTGCTTTAAACTATGTGTATTTTCTCGTTAATTTAATATCTAACAAGTAAGTTACATACTATGTTTTTTTTTGGTTATTTCCCTTTTAATGATCTGTTTTTTAGTAGAATATTAATATGCTGGAGGGGGATTTTGCCTTATTTACGAATTTTTTTATTTATTTATGAATCTTTTTACCCTTCTAGGGTTTTATTTTGCGTAACTAATAGGACGAAGGATAGAAAGTTATGTTGGGTAATTGCCTACAATTTTGACTAATAGGGACAAAAGATGGAAAGCCCTACAAACCCAACCCCCGGAAGGGTATTCGGGTGCCCGGGGGCGCCTACTGTATTTTTTGCCCATTCTAGGGGTTCATTTTGCGTAACCAATAGGATGGAGAATGGAAAGTCATGTTGGGTAATTGCCTACAATTTTGACTAATAATAGCAAACGAGAGGG
>JASANF010013943.1:0-12078 GCA_030248245.1 Trissonchulus sp. WLG1_4
AGCGGATAAACGCAGACACAATAAACTGTTGCATAAAACTTGACATTATGTTGCGGGATTATTTACATAGCATCACTTTGTATTTGATTGCAAGATTGATGGCCTATTAAAGAAAATCCTGGTAGCCAGTTGGCTAAGTTTTATCAAACAAAACTTGGAAAAAATAATATGACGCACGTACTAGCTATAAGATTTTGAAAAAAGTCAGAATTATGTAAAAAGTTCATATTTTATGAAAATAGCTAAAATTTTAATATGTGTTTTTTGTTACTTAGAAATTTAACTTTGCTTTATTTATGAAAAATTACGTTATGTTTTACAGACACAAAATTGAACAAATTAAAAACAATTAAAACTTTAAAAAAGTTTCAATAATTTAAAAAATTTATAAATGTAGAAACTTGTAGAACTACTAACACGTCACACGTGCTGTGCGTCATTTTATAACATGCCAACAATTGAAGAAAACGAAAACTAAATGTAATGTAATATATCACATCAATGTCAAGCGTAAGCTGCATGTTTGATGTATAGCCAACGTAAAGCCAGAGTAAAATAGCATTTTTCGGCTTAAATAATCGTATATACGATTGGTGCTAATTCGTATTTTTGAAATCGTATATACGATTTAAATTTGAACACGTTCCTAAGCCTTTTATTACTGCGTAAACTGGCTATTCATAGCCAGTAAGATTTAGTTAGCTGCAATAGCTGTAGAAACTCACTTGTTGGTCTGGCTCCAAAGGTCAGCCAATAAAAAGAAATGGCGCAACATGGCGGACACTCTGACCAGCTAATTAATGATTGTCGGTCAAAAGGTCAGTGGCGGTTATGCGACACTTGCAAGAAATGAAAGAAATGAAATGAAACTTGCAAGAAATGAAATAAAGAAACGAACGACAGAAATGAAAGAAATTTTTAAAGAAATGAAACAAATGCAACTGCAATAAAAGCTTAGCTGTAGCAAAAAACACTTCAGAATTTTGACTTCCGTTAAAAAATATGCGTAAACATGAAAGGTTGCACAAATTATTTTAACTAAAACATTTTGCATGGCACGTTACAGCCAACACTCAACAGTTACGGTTGCTTCCTAGTTAGAGCCGCATCCTTGTTCAGCAAAACAAAAACATTGTAAACTATGTATATCTACCCCAATGAAGTATTTAAGATAATTAAAGTAAGCTCATTATTCACCCAATATATTGGTCTGCAGATTCAGAAAATACGTGCTTAAAATTCTTCTACATCAGTGCTATGCAGATGCTTTCGGATAAAAACTTCCTTCCCTTTATAAAAAACATTCAGGGCAATCGTCCGGTATATCTGTGCTTCAGGTCTTGGTTATGTTCCACTGTCCCATCCGCTCGTTGGCACATGGGAGACAGAAACGGCGCCTTGATAATTTATTGTTTTGGTATTTGCGCTATTTTTGATATCGTCGACCAGAACACAGATAAAAATCCAAAAATCAGATTAAATTGATTCTTGTTTATTGAGGAATCGTATAGTGTATACGTAATAAAAAGTAATAAGTGAAAAAAGCATCCTGTTTTTATTTTAGAAATTTCAATTTTTAATTTTTACCGTTTAAATTTCAATTTTTAATTTTAATATAAAAACTTATCGTGTCAAGTTTGTGGTAGTATTGTATCAATTTGTGCTACAGTTCAATTCAATTCAATGTCAATTTTAAATCAGTTTACAAATCCTTTTACGAAACACTACAAATAAATAACAAGTAGCTAAAGTGACCTCAAGAATAACACCCCCGCTATCTAAATATAGCGCAAAAGCCGCAAATAGCACTTTTCAAATGCGCAATGATGAACATAGCGCACATAGCACCTTTGAAAGCGCTTCTAGCGCAAATAGTGCACACATTAACGCTATAACGCAAATGGCACATATAGCACTTTCGAGGGTACTGATGCAAATTTTTGGTGGCTACGAACATAATAGCTGCCGTTATTCATTCATTACTGTATCTCATAAATGATCATCAATGCTTGACTTTGTTAGATTATTAATTGTTGTCATATAACTGTTCGCTTTAAGTCAAACATATGCATACATACAGACGCTCGACTCAAGTATTTATTCGAAACATTATATCCAGAAATTATTATAAAGAGACTTCTAAATTGCATGACTTGACTTCAAACAACCAAACGACTGTCGTCTCTAAAAACAAAAGTCTTCACAGTTGACACTGGTATTTTATTTTAATTAAAAAATGTATATAAATTTTCAATATGCAATTAATGACAGCTCAACATTAACTCAGTAGTACATTAAAAGGTAGAGCGCTGGTCTGCAGAATCAGAAAAAAGTCTCCCTATGCCAGCCTGATGCTGATGCTGTCTAGTAAAAATTCGATTCTCTTTCTTTCATAAATACAATTCTCATTCCTACTACTCAGTACTCACATCCACAAACGTCCGATATATCTGTGCTTCAAGTTTTTGTTATGTTCAACTGTTCCGTCTGCTCGTTGGCATATGGGATCCAGGAATGTGTTTGCCAGGGAGCGACGATGATTAGCCATAATTCTATTCAGACAAGCCGTTGTTGTTATGATCCATGGCTCGCCCGCCGCTGAATGCAGTTGCTCCTTCGAAATCATAAAGAGCTGTAAAATTTAGTACTCTAAACTTATAGTAAATTATATAAGCATTATTAGTTATTACGCTAAATTCAGTACATTAAAAAGTCGGTTATTAAAAAAATAATTTACAATTTACCAGTCGCTAAATTTTACCAGTTTTACTGACAGGACATTTTTGTAACTTTCATCAGGAGCACATAATAAAAACAGTATGACACCTTCTTGTTATGCCTGGAGGCTTGCGTCCAATGCGCAGCGCAAAATAGGCCTCTTGTGTTTGATTTTGAAGGCGGCACCCCCCTCGGTTGAAGACGCACCCGCCTCAGTTGAGCACTACGTCTTCAACCGAGGGGGGTACCCCCGCTCCAAACCGAACGCAAAAGGCCTATTTTGCGCTGCGCATTGGACACACGCGTCTAGGGATGTTTTCAGTTATCGAAATCTTAATCAGTTCAGTTAATCAGTTAACTGATAAGATTAAAATTAGTTCAGTTCAGTTATCAGTTAATTTTGCAAAATTTTAATCAGTTCAGTTACAGTTAAGTTAACTTAACTGTAACTGATAACTTTAACTGAAAATATTTTCAGTTATTTCTTTAAAAATGCTGGTTTCTTTTTTCGCTAATCCCGATATTTGCTAAAGTTTTCACGTAGTTTCTACTAAATTAGAACTTTATTAACTTCTAATTCGTAACTATTTAATTACTAATACTAATCTACTCAAAACAAAAAACCTCTTGTCAACATGAGATCAAACATTTATTTTAAAAACGAAAACTTTAAACTTCTGTAACAACTGACTGCCAAGTTGCAACTGTAAATGACATGAACTCTTGGAAGAATGGGTGCAAAGCAATGCCCAGAATAGAATAAACCATAAAACAACAAATCAAATAAAATAACAGGCAGAACCTTAAGTGGTTCTAAACTGGAAAATCAAGTCTGATCATTCATTTAATTGGCGTTTTGTCCTTTCAATGCTTTTAGCGACAATTCTACAGAAACAAAAACTTGAAAATCATTGCAAAAAGTAAACAAGCAGAACGCCACAAAGGATTGTATGCATGTTTCGACGCATTAACTGAAAATGATTTTCAGTTATTGCATGTAACTGAAACGAATATCAGCTAACTGATTTTAATCAGTTTTTTACAACCGAAGCAGTTCAGTTACAGTTAAGTTAACTGCTTTTAGGAATTGTGCAGTTAAGTTATCAGTTTTTAACTGCTTTTCAAAATCAGAGCAGTTCAGTTATCAGTTATTATCAGTTAACTGTAACTGCTTAACTTTAACTGAAAATGAATCAGTTAGCAGTTAACTGAAAACATCCCTACACGCGTCCATGCATAATAGAAAAAATGTCAAACTCTTCCTGTCATGTACTCTTGCTTTCATTTTTGTGAGTTTTTTAATCTATTGCATGCACCACTGACAAATAATTATTTCACATAAAAATTACAACTGCAATACCACAAATTTCACTAATTAATTAAATTTTCTTAAATTCCTAAATTTTTAAATTTAGCGTATTTTACGGTTTGCTAAACTTTTAGTGTCTCGAAACTTTAAGAGCAGGTAGATCAATCAGTTGCCGATGCGCCTGCAGTTCATTTCGGCTGAATATGTTTCAAACATGTGGCAATTTGTATAATTTGGAACGCGGCCCCTTCAGGGGGCCCCCTCAGTCGCACACTAAGAAGTTTTTTAATAACGATTTTTAGAAATAAAAGTTTTGAAATTTTAACTTGAGAACCTGTTTTGAAATTTACCAATTTTTGCTGTTTGAGAGGCCTTCAGGCAAAAGAAAAGTTAATGTGTCTGCATTGTGTATAAGTTGATTAAAAAATGAATTTATCCACAAATAATGGCAGCTTTTACAGCTAAGCCTTTATTTCAGTTGCAAGAAAATGTTAAAATAAAGAAAGAAAATTTTGAAAGAAAGAAGAATTAAAAGAAATGAAAGAAATGAAAGAAAATAATAAAGAAATGAAAGAAATGAAATGAGAAATGAAAGAAATGAAAGAAAAAATATTTAAATAAATGAAAATTGATACGTATGAAATTGAAGTAAATAGGTACATACGTAAACTGGCTATTCATAGCCAGTGAGAGTTAGTTTGCTGCGATAGCGGTGGGAATCAGCTGTTAGTCTGGCTCCAAAGGTCAGCCAATAAAAAAATGGCGCAACATGGCTGACACTGTGACAAGCTGATTAATGATTGTCGGTCAAAAGGCCAGTGGAGGTCGTACGACACTTGGAAGAAATGAAAGAAACGAAATGAAATTCACAAGAAATGAAAGAAATGAAATGAAACTTGCAAGAAATGAAAGAAACGAACGAAAAAAATGAAAGAAATTTTTAAAGAAATGAAACAAAATGCAACTGAAATGAAAGCTTAGCTGTAATATTTCCTCTGTAATATTGACACTCAGGCCTCACAATTTAACCACTTCTCACTGAGCAGAAGAGCTTGTTCATAAATTCAATTGGCTTGTAAATAGTTACATTCTGTCATAAATGTATGAAGATAGGCAACCTTTTGCAAACGCGACAAATAGAAAAAACAGAAAGTTAAAAAAAATCGAGCTTGATAAATAGTGCTAGACGTTAACACCTTGCTATAGAAACACACTGAACGAAACAAATAAAATGGTTGACTAAACAAGCTCTTCTGCTGAGTGAGGAGCGGTAAAATTGTGAGGTCTGAGTGTCAATATTCCAGCAGAAATATTAAACGCGGCCATTTTTTTGCGGACAAAAAGAATTTTAATTTCTGATTTCTTCACACATTTACTGCTGAGTAGCTCCGAAGTACATATGTATTTCAAACAGCAAAACAAGTAGGCCCCAAAAGGGGCAAGGTTCCTTCCCCAGTGTCTACCTTTCAGGTTTAAATGAATTAGTTCTATATTTCATACTTACCTTAAGCTGCTATATCTACTTCGTATGTATCTTACTCTACTTTATAACTAGCTTATTCTAACTTAATCTAAATACGTAGTACGTACAAAAAGTGCTGCAGGATGTTAAGCATCCCGCTGCACGAGCCATTTGGCTCAAAAGTGACACTTTGATCTGAGCTGAGCAAATCAGCTCTAAGAACAAGAAGCGATAAACACTGTTTTCTAATGGCTCTTATATACTGCTGGTGAAACATCCCGGTGCCGATTTTGAAAAAGTACGTTGTTACAGCAGTGTACATCGATTATTGATTTTTCTGCATATACGCAGACAAAAATCAGCAGGCAGCTCCCAAGCTGAAAATACACGTAAAACATGCTATGCAGCCTGCTCAGTAGCGTTAAGGTGGTAGTAACGATTTCGACGATATAACTTTGAAGCACGTTTTTGTCGCAATTTTGAAACTCACAGCAAAACCGCAATAATTTTTGTAAACTAGACTAAAATTGTGATGTTGGTTTTTTTTTATTTGTCAAAATTCTTAGTTTGAGGCTAGCTACTAAATTGGCTTGCTAAACAGTAAGCCAACGTGGTAGCTAGTCTTATCTTGTACATTTTGAACTGAATAAAATATTATTTGTGTATATTTTGATCTAGTTTCATAAAATTATGGTTACTTTTAGACTAGTTTACTATTCGCTTCGAAAAAAAGATTTCTCTAATTTGTAATGTAAGAAATCGTCGAAATCGTTACTACCACCTTAAACGCTATGAGCAGTTAATTTCAAAACAATAGTTCCTTCTTTAGAAGGAACAAAAATGCTTGACATAGAAAAATCTAACGATCAGGAAATCTAAAAACTATTCTTATTTAAAAATGATCCGCGACTCGAACCACGGATCTATTGATTCCGAAGCTAGCATCGTACCACTCGACCACCTTTTCGCACGATTCATCCGTTAAAAAACTTCGGTTATCAGCATACAATGTGGCATGACATATCAGAACGTCAAGCATGTTTTAACAAAATAGGATCTTAAGTCTCAACGGATCAAACTAGACCGATAATAAAGTATAAACTTAAAAATATTAACGATTGCTAAATTTTATTAGCAGCTGCTGCAGTGTATTTGTGTGCTATTGGGGTATTTGAGAATTATATCTGCATTCTTAAACCAACGGTGGTTAGCTCTGGTAGTTGAGCATCTGGTTGTCAACCGGAAGGTCGAGGGTTCGATTCCTCACCCCTGCTACAATCGCGTTGCTGAAGTTGATTACGGTGAAAAGCGACCTACCTGCCCTTCCTGTGTTAAATAACACAGGAAATTTGACCTGCCCAGATTTACGTAGGATTTAGAAAATTTGAATGTAGTATTTACGTAAAAAATTATGTTGAGGAAAATAATTTATTATTTAAAAGATTTAAAATTTGAACATTTTTTGCGTCGTATTATAGGTTTAGAGCCATGCGGCATTTGTGATTAATTTTAGATTATTCACTAACGGTATCTCTTCGGTTACAAAAATTATTTCAAACAAGTAGTGCCCCAGATGCCACTGTTTCCACGCCTTCAAGTTGCCTCCTAATTTAAGTATACAAATGTGAGAGTAGCGGAAAACTCCCAGCTGCTAATAGTCAAAACAACTAACGACCGTATTACACTTTATTTTACACACTTGCGCGTCCCACACTAACGACACTACGACTCAGCCCTAGGATCCAACTGCTACTAGCTTCGGAGTTACGATCCTCGGGTATAACGGCATATCGCGGTCTAGCTTGTTTCAAACGTGTCTACGGTCGCTGAGGCAGCTAAACTTCAACACGCGTGTATAAGCGGTGATGAGTCATAGCAGCAAGCCAGCTGCATGTTAAATTTTTTAATAGCGTTATTGGTCAGCGAATTTGTAACTGCATCGGCATACCGATTTGTAAGTATTTACTTATAAGTAATAGCGACGTGAAACCTAGTTATCGAGAATAGACTTCAGTTTAAGGTGGCTCTCTAAATATCTCGCAACACTTTATTATCCTAGTTAAGTTTTTTTCATTATGTAGCGAGAATAATTTTCGTTAAAAATTATGACACTTGCTGTGTAGAAAGCTCGGCTTTTGAGCAAGTTTCGCATTTCTGCTGCCTTGTTGCAATTTTTTATCCCCAATTCAACATATAAATTTAAATGATGTAAATTTAATTTAAATGCGCACAATTTTGTAAACGGCGTCACTAAGTATAACTTTGTTCAAAGCTTATAATTTATAACTTAAATTGTGAGTTTGTAAAAATGTTCAGCCGACCCCCAGCTGAATTTGCAGGCAAGACGTTCAGGCGACGCAGAACGTACAGTACTGTTTTTACTGCAACAACTACGGATCAAAACACTAGGTAATTCTTTTTCTAGTAGGAACATAAATACTGACAAAATGTTGTAGTGGCTTCCCATCACATGTGGAGCTCCAGACTCTGTGATAAATGGGATTGCGGAAGTATAAAGCTTCAATGCCAATGCGATCACCCCATTTGTACAGCAATCTGTAGTCGTGGGGAGCTTTCCATTTTCGCAGTCTTTTTTTGCCGCGAGCGGTGACCTTCAACTCACAACCCATTGATTTGCTAAAAAGTATTGGCAACGTACAAGTAAAAGTAGTGTTGTTTTAGTAAAGTTATTTTAGTTTAGATACAGTTATTGTATAGAGACCCATAATTAGTTTAGTTTTGATACAGTTATAGTATAATGGCTGAAATTTAGTTTAGTTCTAGTTGTAGTTATCGTAGAGGCTTTTTGCCGGAGTTTTAGTTTTAGTTATAGTATAGTTTAGTACAAAGTTTTAGTAAAAAGGCGTTTCCACAGCGAGCGTTTTTTCCATTTATATTCTTGCATTCTATTCAACTCTAGCTTCAGTTTGTTGACAAGTATAGTCATTAAGTTACAAATTAAAGCTTTCATTTGTAATCAAGTGATATTCCTTTGGAGGGTTAAACTGACTAAATTTGAGTTGGAGTTGAGGAATGGCATATCAAACTAAACAAACTAAGGTTACAATAAGTAGGTGACTTAATTACATATTGTCCGAACTCTTTCCCAAACTAGAACTGGACTAACCCGACTTAACTTACCGGATTAACATGGCTTGCATTTGGCGTACAAAATTAGGTTCGTTTACTCTGACTCAAAAAACAGTGCGTTAAAAGTTGAGACTATTCGATCCGATGTATAATGATATGTTTACGCGGATCCCTCAGGGGCCGCGTATATACTATATTCAGCATCTCCATTCTCCATTTCTTGTGTAATTTTGGGTAAGTCAAATTCTTTACGTTAAGTTACACTAGAATGTCAGGTAGATCGAGTCTTGCAAGCAAAGAATTGCAAGTCGAAAGGCAGTAAGAAAAGAATAATAGAATGCAAAACAGTCAGTACCAGAGTGGATTTGAACCACCAATCTTCTGATTAGAAATAAGACGCTCAGTTGATGCGTAGCGCACTACAATCTGTGCCAACCGGGCTTACAGATATTTTCTTTAAGATTGTTGTTTCAAGTGGTATAATGCGCGCTTCGGGTGCTAGAAATGCCATGCTCGAATCTCGAATGGGTAAATTTTTTTGATTTTTTGAACTTTTGCCTATATGCAAATTAATGCAACATTATTAATATAACACAATTTAAATGTGGTTTTATAATAGAAAAGTACTTAGAGATTATAAAAAATCAGTGCCACAGAAAAGCAATATCAAAATTAAGACTCCGTTCACATGATTTAGAAGTTGAGAGAGGGAGGTGAGATAGAAGTGTAAGAAACAGAGTTCCTAGAGCTGAACGCCTATGTATATTGTGTCATTTATCTGAAGTTAAAGATACATTTTGTATTAGTATGTCCGTTTTACCATCAAGAACGACTCCATTAAATCGTTTAATAGAAAGTAATAATACTGTTTTAAGACATTATATCAATCTTATGTCTTCGTTTAATGCAGAAGTTCTCAGAGTACTTGGTAAAATTATCTATATATGCTTCAAAAACAAACACTAATACTGGGTAAATAACTTAGAACATTAACACAAGGCTCCGAGGTACTGTGGCGTTTTTCTTGCAGTTGATTTGCGTACCTGCATTTCTATTAACAAATATTAATTTTTTTATGCCCTGACTGATAACTTTTTATTCATGTATTCTGCGCTACTGTGAATATTTTTAGCATAGTATTTTCCATATTGAATGTTATGCTGGGTTTTAAATAGATAAACATAGACATAGGCATTTTCAGAAACTTTCAGTCCATTTGTATCTTTATTATCTGAACTTATTTGACAAATTGACAAACTTATCTTTAAACATATTTTTGACTGTGTTGGCTAAAAATATAGCTTATTTGCAGTTAAAGTGGTACATACATAGCACCCATAATTTTAAATCAAAACTTAACTTTTTTGTAAAATAGACGCTACATATGTACACGTGCGAGTGTTTATTGTAATGTGTGTTGTATATATTATATAAAAACACAGACTAAAGTACTAACTGTGAGTACTAAATTTTTTCTTACTCATAACTCAGCACCAGCACTTTAAGGCATCATGATGCAGTTGTTTATAGCACTCTGGACTTTCGATCCAGTGATCCGAGCTCAAGTCTTGCCGTTTTGGTGATAATTAATTTTTTTAAATTTTTATTTGCCAATTTTTTGGGTGTTTTTGACTCTAAAAAGTGGGGATAGTTTACCACAAACGCTTTGAAGCAACTCAGCAGTAAATGTGTACGGAAACTTAGAATTACAAATCAGTTTATCTGCAAATACTGGCCGCGTTTAGTATTTCCTATGTAATATTGACACTCAGGTCTCGCAATTTAACCATTTCTTACTCAGCAGAAGACGTTGTTAAGCATAATATTAAACTGTTTAAACTGAATTTAAATTTGCTATTTAACGTCTTGTTGCTGCAGCTTTGTCAGCTCAGCAGCACGAGTTTGCGTGCATGTGTGTGTGTTTGGTTCTTTATTCCGCCTAGAGGCGGAAGATTTAGAATCATTTAGTAACACCAAGTGTACACCCTTGGTGTTCTAAGCCACCATAGAGCCTATTCTTATCATAGGCCTAGTACATGGCAGTCTTTTTTCTGCTAATAAGTGCATTAAATATCTGAATCTTGTTAAAAACGAAGCGAATAGATTGTTTCTGCTTACGTAAGTGTTCTGTGTTCGTTCGATAACGTAAAACTCATTGCGTGGCAGAGTTCTCTTGTCAGCCCCCCTTGGCTATCTGGCGCTTGACTGATAACAGTGAAATTGGCCAGCCAATCCGCTACGTATGCAAATTAGGTATAACTGTTTGTCAATCATTTCGTATACAATAATAAACCAGGATGATCAAGCCCAATCTGCGGCAAAATCTTCAAAAAGCATGAAGCATAAATTTTCAAGTAAACTGACCACAGGTCAGTTAAAACCTGTTGTGCAGCGAAAACTTTTGCAGCATTAACATAAATTTCATTTAATGAAGCAAATTAAAATAGATTCTCATATTTTAGTAATTCACCAGCCCATTTATATGTATATATACTGTGATAAATAGTATAATATAAATAGCGTTTGTAAGGACAATCCTTATGGTTTATAACTTACATAATATAGTCGACGGACGTCGCTATGATAGCCAATCCAATAAGCTGGATGCGAAAATTATGAGAACTGCTCATTGCTATCGACATTAATTATTCGATCGGAACGCTGATTGCAAGACACCAGTTATGTGACTTATGTGACAGCAACTTTATCACGCTGATACATGTGGCAAGCAAACGTACGCAATTAAACTGCTGGTCAGTACTGCTGCAAAAGTCTGCCGCATTTGATCCAAAGAGTGAATTAAACAGACGCACTGACATTCGAAAACCAAGCGAGACAGTGTAATATGACACAATCAAAATTAAAGACCTGCTATGCTGTAGCACAACAGGAAAAAGCCAATGACTACAAGAAGGGCGGAGCGTTTAGCATATAATATGCAAATAAGTTTCAATTGATAATTGATTAGTTAGCCAATCAGTTTGTTGCGTCGGCTGCCACTGGCTATAGGCCACTGGATATAGTGACCACAGACTAGCCAAATTTAAACTTGTCTGGGTGCCGGGCAGTGGCAATTCCCAGCGACGGGCATGAATAAGAACCAAATTAACGGCGTAAACTAAGGCAAACAAGTGCACAAGTGCACTTACACACGTTATTTTTCAGATCAAAACTTTTGTTGAAATCGAATCAAGAGTATTTAAGCAGTTCCTTTTGGGACCTTGATAGCTAGAAGAACAAGACTAAACAAGTAGACTCTTAAAAGGCGTAAAATTTAATCCTAGATCGATATGCGGTATTTTTTTCATAAAATACCAAAAACAAAAATTTTCGGCATGAAGGCAGGTAATTAGTCGGTTCAAAATCAAACCAGTTAGTTAAAGTTTACCTTTTTTACCTATGGAACTAGATACAAGGCATAATTATTTGGGTATGACCCGCGTTCATTGTTGCACTATAGTGATTTAGTGAAAATAACGCCGTAATAACTTCACGCCAT
>JASANF010013944.1:0-12748 GCA_030248245.1 Trissonchulus sp. WLG1_4
GGGGGGGGGTGCGGAGCAACTGTGAGCCACCGCCGATCAAAAGGGGTCTGGCGGGGACGGCAACCCTCGGACCTTTTTTGAGCTTGTTATTGTAACCATCGATAAACTACAATAGTGAATCTGCAGCAAGCACTTAACTTTGCGGGGGTCTGGGGGCGGCATTCCCCAGAAGTTGAAGCTTTTTTGAGATTTTAACCATCGAAATTGCATTGAAAATTGCACTTTTTACATGAAATAAAGAAATGTAGTGGATCTACAGCTAGCATTTAGCAATGCGGGGGTCTGGGGGCAGCAGCCCCCAGAAGTTGAAGCTTTTTTGAGATTTTAACCATCGAAATTGCATTGAAAATTGCACTTTTTCCATGAAATAAAGAAATGTAGTGGATCTACAGCTAGCATTTAGCAATGCGGGGGTCTGAGGGCGGCAGCCCCCAGAAGTTTTAGCTTTTTTGAGATTTTAACCATCGAAATTGCATTGAAAATTGCACTTTTTCCATGAAATAAAGAAATGTAGTGGATCTACAGCTAGCATTTAGCAATGCGGGGGTCTGAGGGCGGCAGCCCCCAGAAGTTTTAGCTTTTTTGAGGTTTTAACCATCGACATTGCAATGAAAACTACTAAAGAGTAAAAGACCCCAAAACTAAAGAGTTGGAGTGAATCTTTTTGTGCTATGGGCCAGCGTAGGCTATTTTATGGCTGCGTTCAAAAATTGTGGTTTTGCGATGATTTATCGTTGCAATATGCTTTTGCCAGGTGGCTTTTTCTGATCCGTCGTCAAGAACGACCGTTTCTGATGTGTGTTGCAATTTTAGGGTTGAAAATTGACACACGAGACGCGGATACACTTGCCGTTAGCAGATCATTATTCAAAGTTCCAAATGGTCGACTGTGGCTAATTTTATTATACAGAAACTATAAATTGGCCGAAAATTGCTAATATGTGTCGTTTTTTGCGTTAAAATAGCAATTAAATGCATTTTTAACGTTTTAAAACAAAGAAAACTCATCCCCCCTCCCCGAAATTTTTTTTGGCTACGCCACTGCAGATTGGTGTAATATATAATGCTTCAAAAATTAAAATTAACAAAAAGTGAAAAAATCGTAAAAAATATGTATGCAAAAAAATACAAACAAAAAAATACAAACATGTATGCAGCAAAGCAAAAAATAGTATGCTTTGTATTTAATTTTGTATTTTTTACCCTATCTAACTATACAAACATGTGAGACATTAATCAATTAGCACAGAATGTGATAATAGACCTGGCATATATATAGGCATGCACAAAGAAAAACGGTATCTAAGCCGAAAAAACATCGACAATGGAAAAAACTTGGAGATTTTTTAAATTTTGAAGGTAGAATTTGTCAATTGTGGAGGTATCAGAAACACTTTTGTCAGCTTTTGAAGTTTCGGTTCGGAAAGGGGGGGGCTGCGACCCTCTAAGGGGGGGGCTCAAATCGCTAAGGGGGGGGCTGCAGCCCACCCAGCCCCCCCCCCTAAATACGCCACTGCTGCCGCCCCCAGTCTCACAGGAAACCCAAACCTTGGAAAATTTTTCTTTAAAATATGGACGACATATCAAAAAACGAACGCATAATTATCTAGAAAATATATGCTAATTATCCTACAAAACTACCTCAATTACCCTATAATTTTCGTAAAAATATCCTTCCATTTTCTTATAAATTTCTGCAAAAAAACTTATTTTCAGTCCAACGATCTGCTAATTTCGTCGAATTATCCTATTTTTGTCATACGAAATTCGTACTCTTATCTACTTGATTTCATAGACTTTTCTTCAACTTAACCTATTCTTTTCTTACAATTTTCTTACTTTTATCCTACTAATATCCTTTTATTTTCAGTCTATATTTCACTTTTATCCTACTAATATCTTATTATTTTCAGTCTATTTTTTTACTTTTATTCTACTAATATCCTATTATTTTCAGTCTATTTTCTTACTTTTATCCTACTACTATCCTATTATTATCAGTCTATTTTCTTACTTTTTCCTACTGATATCTTACTTTTATCTTACTAATATATCAACATTTTCTGTCTAATTCATACATGTATATATGAGGGGGAGGATGGGGGGGACCCGCCCCAAATCGAGGAGCCGGGGGGAGGGTCCCCAAAATTCGGGCACAATTTTGAAAAAATGCCCCTTTTTGCTGAATTTTTTACAAAATTTAGGGTATTTTTGGTCAATCAGGACAGGAGGAGAGGGTTCCCCAAAATGTGGACCCCGTGACATGTATGGTCTAATTTAGCAATTTTTTGATGCGTTTCCAGTAGAATTCAACAGTTTTCTACATAATTTAGGAAAATAATGCGTCTTCTTTTATAATACTTATCACTAATCAGTAAATGTTCTATTTACAACTGGTCGTTTGCCGCCAGGCCTAATTGTCGCTGGGCCGAATCGCCGGGTCAAACTGAAGATTACCGGAAATATTATTTTCGGCTGCCACATGCTTCCCACCCCATCTATTATATAATAAACATATATAGAACCCGAACCGCCAGCGTCAGCCAAGCCCCCAACCCGATCTCTAGCAATCAAAATCTAGAGTATATAACATTGCAACATAAATAGGGGGTTAAATGCAGTTAGGGATATATAAATAGTGGCCCTATTTTTTGGAGTATAGCAGCTCAAGGGAAGCATTTTTTGTAATTGAACCCCTATCCACAAATTTGTATTTTCTGAGCTATGACCCCTTGAAAACTGCATTTTCAGTATTTTGGGAAGTGAACGTAGGTAAAATTTCGAAGCCAAAAATGGCTGTAATCTTTGTCTTTGGATACTTTTGAGTGCATTATGAATGATGTTTTAAGGCATCGTCTAGGCTTAGCTAGCAGGATTCTCTAGGCTAAGCTGGCAGGATTTTTCCTGAAAATTTCGATTTTTTGTTACCTAAGCCTAAGCCTGAGCCTATGCCTAAGCCTAAGCCCCATATATATTAAGCCTTAGCTTAAGCCCAAGCCTAAATTGAGGCCCAGTTTAAATTTGGTCAAAAAATTGGACGTTTCTGGTGAATTTGGCCAATGTTCCGGAAGGAACGGGGTTAACGTGGCTTTGTTTTGATTCCAAAAAATTGTAAACATCATTCCGACTCCATTTAAACACGTTTAGAACGAAGAAAACACGGGTTTTGAAAAAAAATTGCGAAACGTCTTTCACCGAGGGTTCAGATTTCGGGGGTTATATCTCGCAAAATCCAAAAAATGAAATAGGGGTTCTTGAAGCAAAAATGCTTCCGCCAAGGTGCTCTACTGAAAAAAATAGGTCCACTATTTCCCGCTTCCCAACTGCATTTAACCCCATTGATTGCCTGTTAAAACCAATAAAAACAAACAAGTATCAAAAACTACAAAAATTATTACAAACAGCGAGGATATGTATGCATAAGCAATATTTTTGCCTGATAATTAAAGGAAAATTGGTTAAATTTTTGGTGAAATTTTTACGAAAATTGTAAGAAAATTCGTGGAAAATTAGATGATAATTGGATGATATTTTGTGGAAATTTGTGTGAAATTCGTGAGAAAACGATAAGATAATTCGTTGAAAATTTGCTGATACGTTGATGATCTTTGATCGAAATTTGGATGAAATTTGTAAGAAAAGAGTCAGATAATTAGTTGAAAAATGGTCAATAACTTCGGGTTATTGGTCAAAATAGTGGGTGATCTTCGCATGAACGCTGTAGGTTGTCAGTTTTGGAAATAAGATCTTATAATTTTCTGGCAATTATCTTGCTGTTTTCAGGGGGTTGGGTTTCCTGTGTCTCCTGCAATTGCTATGATTTTAGGACGTGTTGCTGACAACTTTTTCAATGCAAATTCACCTCTAATTCTAATAAGCTAAACCGTCAGCAGACTATCGCGCCTGTTAATTTGCTAGATTGCGTGCGCGTTTCACCCCCGCTTCCCCCGGTCGTCGACCATCAGTTCAGCCCCCCCCCCTTCGCGAAATCCTACAGTGGGTAAGCTACTGCTACGCAATGTGTAAAATAACATAACAACAAGAATCGACACTACTAAAAAAAACGCCTCGCAAAAATTTTGTCACGCTCGCTACCCCCCCTCCTCCCCAGTCGACACCCAAGGTGCCCCCCCCCCCCTTTGAAAATTCCTGGATCCGCGCCTGGGGTATTGGAGTTGGATTGGACCAATTTTTTGGAGTAGAGCACTTTAAGGAACGCATTTTTTGTAATAGAACTTTGTTTGTGCCTTTATTATGATCCTAGAAAATTGTAAACATTATTCCGACTCCGTTTATAAACACGTTTTGAACGGAAACAACACCGGTTGCCGAAAAAAATTGCGAAAACGTCCCTCACGGAGGGTTCTGATTTCGGGGGGGGGGGTCGTATCTCAGAAAATCCAAAAAACGAAATAGCGTTCCTTGAAGCAAAAATGCTTCCACATAGGTGCATCAAAAAATAGGTCCACTATTTCCCCACCACCAACTGGATTTAGATTTAACCCTTGTTTTGATTCTAAAAAGCTGTTACTATTATTCATACTCCATTTCAATATCTACTCCAATAATATCTTTCCATATCAATATCAATACTTTCAATATCTATAATAATAAAAATACGGGTTTCCAAAATAAATTGCGAAAGCGTCCTTCACGGATGGTTCAGATGGGTGAAATTGTCGAATTGGGATTTTGATATCGATAGCGCTATTGTGAGCCCCTGACTACAAATCCGCTGTTTGATTTTGTTTTAACCCATACACCCCTAGCATAAGGTGGAAGTGGTCAAATTTTCAAAATTTGGATTTTGGTGTTTATATATAAGATTATATAGTTTGAGCTGGCTCAAAGGGGCGCCCCTGGAAGCAAGCTAGCTATAGACTATAGTTACACATTATATACATATTTAATTGTATTTAAATTGCTTGCATTTAAATTTAAATTTGTGAGCACAAAATACTTTTTTGCGCCTATGATTTGCACGTAAAATTGAATTTTCGGGAGCCCCTAGTACAAAATTGGCAAAATCATTGGTTCCAGTTTGTTAAATCTGCGATGCGCCTTCCCTGGGGCTATATACATTGTGTGCAAATTTGAAGCAAATCGGAGAACCTAAAATTTTCACTTGTACAGGGAGCCCCCCCCTTAAATTGCTCTCTCCAAGAAATAGGCCCAATTGTTTTCTCCCCCCAACTGCACTTGATCCGAAATTTTTTTCGACTGAAATCGTATATGCATATAAAGCACCAGTATTCATAGAAGTGCAAGCTAGGCTTTTTATCCGGACCTACTACTACTATATGGTCGTTTGTTTAGTTTACAAAATATTACAATTTTAGTTGAAGATGGCATTGCTTGGTTTGGGCCAGTTCCGCAGCACAGCTTGGGACCCCTGTTTGATCATCTGGCAGATGATTTCCCTGCAGCTTTGGTTCTACACCGCCTTCTCTGGCTGGCTTTTGGTTTTAGATTATCTGTCTGGCTCAACTCGATTTGTGGATCACATTTTTTCATATGGGGTATATATAATATATACAGTTTTTTTAAAAGAACTAATATATATTATATAATTAAGTATTTATTTTTGATTTGACTAGACTGATGGTCTTATTCCTTATGTAGGTATATTACAGTATATTATGCGATTTATCTGTCTCCTTTAATTCAGTGTCTGTGACTCTGCGGTATCGTAGTCGTACTCATATCCAGTTCAAATGCTCACACATTTTTCCATAGATTTATGCGTTCTTTCGAAGTTTTTTGTGTGTGCAAAGATTTATAATATAGGCGCACGTATGTATATATACTATAGCAGGCGGGGAAAAAAACCCACCCCATTTTTTGGGGGAAAAAAACCCACCCCGGTTCCGGAACTTTGGTGTATGGTACAGGTCTAAAAATTTGCCAGCGTATAGTACAGTCCCTGTAGGCAAACGTATATAAGCGGTATCCAAACGGGGTCTCGTTGGTACTTTTTATGAGTCAAAAATTTTGACCCCCCATTTTTGACTCGACATGGCTCCAAGGGAGGTGAATTTTGGAGTCTCATTTCTCAGCACTAAGAGATGCGAGCTCAAATGTAAAAACACTTTTACAGAGGACTACCCTTCCTCTATCCATGACCGCAGTGGCAGGTCCCTCCTTCTTCCGTACGAGGGGGGGCATGACCAAAATTAGACGGGGTAAAAAAACCCATGTGGGGGAAAAAACCCACTTTTTGAAAATGGTCTGGTGATGTCGAAAAACCTTGTAGCTACTCCAAAAGACACCTGGTAGTGCAAAAAGACGTTTATTGTTAACACAAATGCGCATACTGACACTTGATCGATTTCTGGAATACGGGCCTAATAGTCGGACTTTGTCATTTTGAGGTCCCTTTGGAGCGGAAATTAGTATTATTTGGTACTATTGCCACTTTTTTTGTGTGTTTTTAATTATAACCTGTTAATTTCTCTTGTTTAAACGCCAAATAACCGAATAAAATTAAAATATGCCCGTCACGACCAGTCACACCCACTTACGGTACCCTCCATGGAGGGTCGATGGCGTAAAAAGTAGCCATAAAGTGCAGATTTTGCATGTATTTGAAGCGTAATAGCAACTTTTTAGTTGTTTTCAACGTTTTCGGGCGAAATTAAGGTGTTTTGTTTTCAAATCTGAAAATTCAAAATTTTATAATGGGCTGCGAACGGCTGTTTTCAAACTTGTCTACCTGAGGCCCCATAGCAAATCTGCGCATAGTTTTGGCATCAGGGGCCTCTACTACTTCTAATACGTGCCATAGCGTTGAAAAACTACCGCTAACACAATTTTCGGCTGATTTATGGGGTGGGTTTTTTCCCCCAAATGGGTTTTTTTCCCCCGGCAAGTTTTTGGCTTCCCGCCAAAAAATGGTAAGAGATAGCGAAATGAAACCGGTGCCAGCATTTAGAGCAAGGTTAGGCCTACGACAGATTTTTTTGGTTTCCCGTGAAAACGTATAGTCTATGAGCTACATGACGAAATATGAAAATGCGGGTTTTTTCCCCCGCCTGCTATACTGTTCCGATTTTCACTCCACTAGTCAAGCTTTAATTGCATTCGCAATGTCTTGGGCTGGACTAAAACAATCCGGATCGCCGCATGAACTCGAAGACGCAGCTAATTTGGTAAAGGTAAAAGGTAAAGTACCCGTGGACGTAACGCCCCAGTCCGAAGCGGCTAAGCCAAGCCGCCACGACTATCGGGTGCCGGTGCTCATCTCCGATTGTATATACAGCCCTGAGCCAGGGGTACCTCCTAAATGGTAATTACATCCGTGGAGGGGGGCCAGACCGTCAAGCCAATGGCCTACACGGACCCCTGTTACCTTCCCACATACAGCTGTGGTTCCCATTTACCGACCACGTGGGGATGGACTACTGGGTTGGCAGGAGCAAATGTAACCTTAGTCTCTTGCTCAAGGAAATTTCGTATACGTTATGCTTGGGATTCGAACTATCAACCTTCAGATTGATAGTCTGACGTCCTAACCACTCGGCTACGAGGTCACAGCTAATTTGACCGTTTAGTTTGTGTCATTCAAGTGCGTATGTTTATATAACATGTTATAACGCTTTTGTCTGCTTCAGGTGTGCTTGTTTTAGGCGAATGTGGCCAAAGAGTTTGGTGCGAAAAAGTTGTTGGTTGTGTACATCACAACGTCTCTGTCTTGGTCAGTTAATTTTCCAGACGATGCTTAATTAGTGATTACAATCAAGTTTTGAGTTACGTATTTACTGATTAAATGTTACTCAAAGCTCATCAGTGTATATAATAGTTGGTAATACTGATACTTAATGGTCTTTTTCCGATTCGTACGTTTAAGAGCAAAAAACTGCCAATGAAATTGAAAAAATAAATTGTGTCGCAGAAATAAGCTGTTATTGTGGTTTAAGTTCAGATTTATTGTTTCATCTGCTTAAAAAAACTGATTTCCATCTGTTTAACTCTTGCTTCATAATATTTAACAACATTATTAGGTGAAGGCAGTAGGCACCCCCCCCCCCATCCGAAGTTTTGTTTGTCTGAAATTATACCATAATTAGGTATTAAGTGAAATTTGAGTTGAAGTAAATTAAGTCGCAATGGTAAATTGTTCGCATCTGTATGAAGTTGAATTTTAAACTGGCCAAAAAAATGCTGGACCCTGAGACAAAAAGAAACGCGCAATTGCCATTACGATAAGAACGAATTGCAGGCATCAAGACAAGAATACAGCGAGTAGTCACAAAAATCACGCCACATATTTTGTCTCAGAGCTGTTCAGTAATTTCTGGTCAGCCTTTAGTTTGTGTTTCATTACAGCGGCGTGGCCCTGTGGCTGTTGGTGGGTCGTGCGCGTCTCTGTCTGGACTTCGCGGCCACAGTGCATTTCTGGCACCTGGTGCTCAGCTGGATAGTTGGCGGCAGCCTACCCACTTCCCTGCTCTGGTGGTCTTGCCAGATTCTGTCCACCGCCTTCATGACCCTGTCCGGCGAATTTCTGTCCATGCGAGCCGAAATCAACAACGCCATTCCGCTCAGTTTGGCACCGGCCAGCGCCCCGCCCACCAGCTTATAACAGTGCCACAGCGAGACTGACTGTTTGTGGATGATTGCCTGATTGACGGCAATGAAATTGAATGATCGGGTCCAACTTGGCGTCAACTTGTGAATGGAATGATGGATTATAGTTTTTATGGGATGTCTCTTCGTCGAGGACTTGGAAATTTGTCGACGAATTCTGCTTTCAATTCTTGCATTACAAGCATAATATAAACGCGAACGAAATTATATAAACTGCTGTATAATATTATTTTGATAAAATATGCTTTCAGAAATGATATTTTGATGTCATTAATTGATCCTGTAGCTCCAACGCTTGTGTACATATCGGGACAAGTCCCCTTTAAATTCGAGCGTTTAGGACAAAATCCCTGCGTAACAGCTTCTAATTGGCTTCTCTTTAGCCTTCAAGATTCCTCTGAGAAGGCTGATTTACACTGACGGTGGGATGCACAAAGTCAGTCTTAGCTCAGTCTGGCTAAACGCAGTCTAAGCACAGCATTCTAACCCATGTAATACGTGTAGAATTTTGTTTTTACGATGTTCTGAATTACTGAAATAGAACGCCTTACACTGGTTTTAACGTAAGACTGCCTTTATGCATTCCACCCTGAGTGTCTGAGACCGAAACCAAACAGTCAGCAGTGGATTTAAGTTTGAAATGTGGTAAATTCTTGTCTTTGGTTTAGTCTGATTAAAAAGCAGTGCGCTATGAGCAAGAGTACATAATAGCGTCTCACTGTATATTGAAGAAGAGTGAGACGCTACTTCCTGCCTGTGTTCTAGCACAGGCAGATCCGCTGGTTTCTGGCCAGATGTTGCCGTTTTGTGCAACATGTGGCTGGCCAATCAGCGCGTAGATTCTCTGCGTAACACACTTTAGTATATAATTGCTGATGCGTTGATAAGCATTGAGATTGGGATAAAACGTTAATAAATCATTTTTAATACATTATTTAGGTGTTAAAACATCACAATAGGTTTGCAAATACCTTTGTGGACATTTTGACAAACTTTCAGCGAAATTGATGGAGAAATTTTTAAGAAATTGAAAAAAGTTCGTATCTCAAAAGTTTCTCCGTCAATTTCGCTGAAAGTTTGTCAAAATGTCCACAAACGTATTTGCAAACATTTTGTGATGTTTAAGCACCTAAATAATGTATTAAAAATCACTTAATTAACGTTTTATCTCTATGTTAATGATCATCAACGCATCAGCGATTATATACTTGAGTGTGCTACGTAGAGAATCTACGCGCTGTTTGACCAGCCACATGTTGCATAAAACGGCAACATGTAGCCAGAAAACGACCAGCGTATCTGTCTGCGCTAGAACACAGGCAGGAAGGAGAGTGTCTCACTCTTCTTCAATATAGAGTGAGACCTATTATGCACTGCTATTAGTCTAGTCAAGTCCGTTTGATCCCCTAATTTAGGAATGGCATTTTTTAGCATGGTTTATAAACCTTTAGTCGGACTAAAACTCAAAATTTTAATCCTGTTAAGGCCCATGGTAGTGGGAACTGGGAAGTGTTGTTGCTTTAACAAAATCACGATCTCTACACAATCTTTTTTGTGTTTCTGTAGGCGACAAATTTTGAAGCTTTACATAGTTTATCACTCTTCTGTTTATCAAATATTTTTCTTCACAGATGGTTTGTAAACTTAATGTTCGTTCTTATCTGGTCTTTTTGGCTACATTTAATCTAATTTAGACCTTTTCTTCTTGAGTCTTAGAAGACTGTTCGCTCGTTATAACGTGTGACATTTCTACTGTTAGTAAATCGCAGTCTAGACGTTTGTAGCTCACTACAGCTTTTGTTTCCTAACATTTTATAGCAATTTTTGCTTCGCGTTTCGGAATTACACAATCAAAAAATGAAATGAAAATGAAGCCAATGGTAGATATCAGCTTGAATTAAAGCGTAGCTAAATGATACGTGTTAAACTTCACTAATCGATTTTAACCATGCAACGGGGGGGCCGGGGGGGGTGACCTTCCCCATCTGAAAGGGGTCTGAAAATTAACTAAACACTTGATTGCGTTACAAAAAGAAGTATACAATTCAACTATTGAGAATGCACGTGATATCTGTGTGAAATCTCGATGCGATTCTTTTTACGCCCAAAGGTGTTCGAGCACTTTTTCCTGTTGTGCCACAGCACAACAGGTCTCTAATTTTGATTTCTGGCGGAATACACAGGGCTTGCAGTGCAATGTAAGTCTGTGTGTTAGTTTACTTTGCATTTTAGAGCAATTGTGCGTGCGCCACATCATTGCCTAGTGCAAAAATTACACAGTGAGCAGTGAAAAGTTTACGTGTGCGTTTGTTTAGTGCATGTGTGTCACGTAGCGCGCGTGTGTCACATTGCTGATAGTACCTACAGTGTCTGTGATACGACAGAGATCACGCTGAGTCCAATAAAACTTACGTGAAAAGACTTCGACTCGATTCTAAAAGATTCTAAAGACTTCGATACTGTAATATTTCATTCATGATCAGCGATGCAGATTGCAGAGTGCAGATGCATTACCTACAGATACTTTAGTGTATGTTTGGTTGATGTCTTTTCAGAAACTGACTACATCCAGGTCAAAGTTGGAGCACTTATTGTTGGTGTGGATCAGCACGAGACACTAGGAACTGAGTTCAGAGTCTCATTCATCAACAGACACAGTTCTTGACTTTAGCATTACAATGTTTTTATAATACACAAATTATTTCCTTGAGAGACTTTCAGTTTGTTTTTACGCAATTTGTTGGAAGATAAAAATGCTTTCACCCTTTTGCATACACAGTTTACTGAAAAAACACTACTGTATCACTCCTTTGCACAATTTAGAGTAAAATAATTATTTGCTGCACAACAGGTTTTAGCTGAGCCACTGGTCAGCTTACTTGAAAGTAATGCTTAATACTTACTGAAGGTTTTGCCGCAGATTGGGCTTGTTTTTGCACAGATTCACCTCTTCCTAGTGTTGAAGCTATACCAGGCTACGAGTAGTAACTTCAATACAAGAGTAGGATTTTTTCTGTGTCATATTGCACTGCACTGTTTTGGCACTTTACACATATCGTACGTTCTGTACAAGCTGATTAATTGTCCTTTTGTGCTATTGGCTCAAGCAGTGTTTGTAAATAGTGACTAATTGTATGGATTGTCGTGATAGTAAATATTTATTTTTGACAAATTGTTATTGTTAACGTCTACACTACATATATTATATCAAATCAATCTAAAGTAACGCAAGTCTTAATTCGTAAGTCGGTGGAACGTATAGTTGAAATCTCAAAAATTCCCCACAATTCCAATTTTGCAGAATTATATAGGTCTGCATACCTAGTGCCATTCGGTTAAAGTAGTAATGTGAACTAAGTACAGAGAGTCCAAATACTTAAAAAAAATGCCAGGGCAAAGTATCCTAGAATCGCGAGTCAAAGCTGGGTCGTGTACGATGCGGCTTGGATTGAGTGTTAACCACGAGCCGGGTAACCGATCCCAGTTAACCGAGAGTTAGTTGGAGTGGAGCATAGGCATACCTAGGCATGTACACGTAGGGGGGTAGACACTAGACACCCTTCCGCCTCCCCTCAAATGGCAAGCACCCCCTCCGGCTGCAGGACAAGTGCCCCAAAAATGAGGTTAAAATCGTACAGTCGCTAAACGTTTTCGGCTGGCGACAAGAAAAGCTGGAAAAACTGCAAAATGAAAAAATTGCAAAAACTTTCCAGCTCTTGCTGGAAAGAACTAAAATCAGGCACCACTTCTTCCCGCTGGCTGCTGGCCTATTGCTCCCGTCTTCCGTGCAACTCTGGCCAAGGTCGAAAATTTTTACTTCGCCCTTGTGCATAAACATATCGTAATGTCTTTGCCTGGTGTTTTTTATCATATATATGTATGTCATAAGCATGGGCACGGTTATCGGTAAACCAACCGGTTTACAATCGAGCGGTTAACCGAAACCGGTCGGTTAGTTTTAACGGCTCTTGAGAACTGAATACTTTGGATATTAGCCGACGTTTGGCTTCGGAACTGACAGAGAATGGAACAAAAGTTGCGCATTTTACACGATGTGATCATTCATGTGAAGTTTCAACAGAACGTAGAAACCTACCACGTTTCAATATTGTCTGGTCATCAGTTAACCAAAAGTATATATGCATGGAGTATGGACCCTTTG
>JASANF010013945.1:0-25175 GCA_030248245.1 Trissonchulus sp. WLG1_4
GAGCACATGTATGCTGAACCAAGTAGATGTACAACGTATTGCTCCTGAGGGATACACAAGTGATTTTGTGCAAAAAGCACTAGATATTTTAGCAAATAAAGACAACGATGATGACAGTAAAAAACAGCAGTTAATAAACTTATGCGAAGACAATTCAACTGTTCCACAAGATTTGACGTTGGTGCTTGAATTTATTCCCAAGGCTGGAAGACTAAAGGCTAAACTTTTACTTCATGCCCTCAAGGGGAAAATACGCGTTGCTGAAAATGGAAACATGATCATTATTGAAAAGGATGGTAATGAAAGAGAATTATCAAACTTTGTGGATCTGATTAAATACATTGTGACACCGACCTATTTGAAACAACAACGCCCTGTGTATTTAGCAGAATTTAAGCAATTTCTACAAGATTTACAAGTCCCTCCATCGGTTTTTGGATCAGGAAAACAAAATAATGCTACTGTAAAAAATGAGTTTATCAATCCTTGGATCCGTTTGTATCCAGAAAACACGTAACTTTGTAAGAAAATTTACTAAAATAATTTCACCACAATGTGCAATTAACGTAATGGTTTACTGAAAAAGATTGCATATATACAATTGAAATTGTTTGATGTTATTGTCATTTGTTCATTTTGTGATGAATAAATTGTTTTTAATATCAAATAGTTCTTCTATAACAATGAAACAAAGAATCGATTTATATTTTATTTCACAGCGACTGAGAGATAGACATTAGAATTTATAATTGTATTGATATATATATAAACACACACACACACATAGCACACACATATACTAATACATAAATGAGATATATATATATTGACATAACTGTAACTGATAAATATGATATATATATATATATATATATATATATATATATATATATATATATATATATATATATATATATATATATATATATATATATACACACACACACACATACACACATATATACATATATATATATATATATATATATATATTATATATGTGTGTGTGTGTGTGTGTGTGTGTGTGTGTGTGTGTGTGTGTGTGTGTGTGTGTGTGTGTGTGTGTGTGTGTGTGTGTATATATATATATATATACAGACAAACACTATAAATGCTTATGACTCCAGAAAAACAACCTGATATAGTGCTGCCAAAAGTGTAACAATTGCAGTACACAATGGTAGGCACCATAATGCGATGCTGTTGATAAGAGATCGGCATGATCTGCACAGCGGTTGTTTGTTTCAGTAGGTAAGTTTTGAAATTTAGGTCACCCAAGTTGTTGTGCATCGATCACAGGAATAGTGATACCTCGGGTAGTCAGCGCTCTTGATAATAGGTTTTGCTGACCTGTACCCTTAGTTAAAACAAGATTTGGTCGTTGTTTTTGAATCAACATTGCTATATAATTGTAAACAGCTGAAATATCAGGACCTGAATAGGGATCATAACGATTGTTTGTTTTTTAATAATAAATCGAATGGCGTTTTGCTGTTTGGTGCTCAACATATGAAACGCTACGGGTACTCTCACACGTGACACCCATGCTAAAATAAAACCGTATGCTATTTCTAGGCATATATCCCCATGGTTTGGAACACCAACGTTGTTCATAGCAACAATTAAAATTGTTTTTTGATCGAGAGCAGAATAGGAAGCCATTCTTATATTCTTCTAAAAATACTTGAAATTAGGCGAGAAAAATCAAAAGACATGTACAGCATAACGATACTGTCAAGAAAAGGAGAAAGTTCTAGCAGACTGACCCAGGGGAGTTTTAAAACTAACAATATCTGAACTTGTTGTAAACTGTGAATTTAACGAGACCAATTTTTTCGAGACGCGGTCATAATTAAATTGGTGTCTCATGGTAAAAATCGTAAAAATTTTTGCCGGGTCATCCCTGTAGACTGCTCCAAAATTAACATCATATGGCTCTCGAGCCCGCATCACTGACTTCATTTGGCAGTCATTGACTGCAGTCAAACTATTGACGTCACAAGTTCACTTTACTTCCGGTAGTTTTTATATTCATTAACTGACTCCGGAGTCAGAGTCAGTGACTTTGGAATCAACATAACATTAGTCTTCACTACTTTTTAAAGGGTTTAGAAACTTTGCTTGCACACGTGTTTAAGGGTATCTTATTTTAGTGTTAGTGATGACTGAGGTGATGCTGATTCCACAGTCACTCATTACGAAACCAAAACTACCAGAAATAACATTGAACTGTGACGCAAATATGTTGACTGCAGTCACGGACTGCAAAATAAAGTGACGCTGACTCCGGAGTCGCATGATGTTAATTTTGAGCCGTACTATATGTAGGAGGTATACTTTTTCGCTTGTTCTCACAGTATTAATACATTTCATGTGTTAAAACTTTTCAAATACTGTAGGAAAAATGCAACAGGTTAATTAAATATTGAATGAATTAGAACATTTAAACAACAGGCGATTGGTTTATAACGATTTAATTTTTTTTGCACAACTACAAAAATGAACAACAATGTAAAAAAATATTTTATTAAAGTATGCATAAAATAAATTCATTCAGTGTATTGTCAAATTAATTACAAGTTATCAGTTAATATTTCAGTGGGGTTTTCGTTTCACTTTCCAATACATTATACTTATTTCTGCATGTCAAAACCAATAAATTCATGGTAGGACAGTGCAGCTTTTTTGAAAAACATGGTATTTTTAATTTTAAGCAATTTAGTTTGGTTATTTTTTCGCAAGCACGATTTGACAAATCGCCGAATAAAGAAAGATACATCGTTTGGCCATATTTCAGAGTTTGAATTGTATTCAGTTCCAGTCAGCATATGGTACAACAACAAGCCCAGCTGGTAAACCATTGAAGATCCAATTTGTATGAATTCCTCGCACCAATCCGGCTTTAAACATCCCGGAATGATATCAGTAGTGATGTTTTGTTTCCATAATAATGGTGCACCATAAATGCATTCGTTGAAGCAGAACAATTTGGGTAGCATTTTTTTGCTTTCCACAATGATATGATAAGATGTGAAATTCAGAAACGCAACATGATTTATTTTAATGGACTTTAATATTTCAAGTAAATTTGAGGAAACAAAATTTTCACTGCAGCTTCAGAAAGTTTTCCATGTTCATAAACTAATTCACTCAACATCTTATCATTTGCTGATCTGTCATAAGTTATATAAACATGGTCACGTGGATCATTGTTAGGACCCTTGGTAATTACAAAGGCCTTCGGTAACAAAATTTCTGCATAATATTTTGAAAATTTCGAGCTGTTTATAATTTCAACTGGAGTTTCGCCATAGTCATCGACTTTGGTTAATGGGCAATATGGTTTTGGTATGATTCTGACGTAAGAGTAATTGGCGTCCATTCGGTTGGATTCAATTTTTGTGAGAGTTAAACTTTTTCTCACTTGACCTCTTCCTAATTTAAAATTTATTTCAGCAGGAGACAACCGTTTAACAACTATGTTGTAGAAAAGTAGGATACAACCTGCAGCAAGCATTAAAAATAAAAGAATGGCAGTTTCTCTCTGACACACACAGACACACACACACATACACAGACGCACTCATTTGAAATTGTGTTTCTTTTTGCAGCAGAAAAATTCGGCACCGCAACTTGGTTGATTGAACAAAGCATTAAATAGTAGTGTCACAAAAACAGTTTTGCCTAAACTTTTTACGCGGCCACCTTAGGGGCCGCGTATATACTATATTCAGATTCTCTGAATCCTATGTAATTTTGGGTAGGTCAAATTTCCAGTGTTAATTAACACTGGAAGGGCAGGTAGGTCGCTTTCACAGCCTACTCGACTTTTCCAACGTTCAATCTTCGAAACGCAAAACTACATCGGTGGTGAGGATTTGAACTCTCGCCCTTCCGGTTAAGAACCAAATGCTCTACCAACCGATCTAACCACCGCTGGTACACGATGTATATAGATTTGATAAGCACGCTGCAGCGGTGTATACATGCAACGAATAACGATGTATTCATAAAATTTTATCATTGATTAACATGGTCATATTATTTTTATTTCATTTCTACCAATTTTCATTGGCTATGCTAAAAAACTATCTTGCAAAAACATGCTGATCTTTTGACAGATAGTGTAACATTGTAACTACCATGTTGATCTAAACTTTTTAACGATGTTGTTCAAGGGGACAGGTGGTCGAACGGTAGGATGTCCCAGGAGATATGAGTGAAAAAATGTTTATATAATATCTTTTCTCTTAAAAATAGTAGAATTTTCATTTTTGCAAATATTTTTTGCTGTTTCAGAAACTTTGGAGCTACTCAGCAGTAAATGTGTGCAAAATTTAAAAATTATAAATCGTTTTATTCACAAAATAGTGGCCGCGTTTGATATTTCCTCTGGAATATTGACCTCTACTACGTACGTAACTTGAGAAATCGCCTCGATCATGCTGCCTATTATCAGACTTTTTGGGGAGTGAGTAAAGGTTAGGCTGAAGAGTGTCTCACTTTTTTCGATAAGAATGATACATATTATGTGCTCTTGGTATACAAAATATGGACAAGTTAAATTTAATTAACAATTTAAATGTAGTTAGACTAATTTACAATTCTTTCAATAGATTTTCGCCAACCGACACATAAGTTTGAAGAAAAAAACTATCGCTTGGGCGGGGTGATTAGTGTAGTGCATTAACTAAGTCAGACTTATTAAGCTGGCACTAACAAAAAAGTTCAAATTTAGGGTTTGCGTCACCATGTCATAATTGGGCATAGAAACGTATACTATGTAAGTTTGAAAATGGGTCCTAAAATTGCTTTGTTGTTAATGTTTCTATTAATGAGCAACAAACGTACTTTTTAACAAGCTGAAATAATATTCATGAAAACATCAAAAAATCCTAAATTCTTCATCTTAGAAATTGAACGCAGATGAGATAACATTTTGTAGTTAATATATAAGTCACTGCACTGTACTGCTGCCTAACGATTACACGCTTTTGTACATAGCTTGTTCACACAAGTGTTTTGCCTAGACAGTCGCACAAAAAAAAATTAGATACATATACCGGTGGATGTCTAACAAAAATTAGATAGAATGCTAATAATGTTTAAATACATACTTCGATTTTAACATTTTTAAATTAATATTTCAAAATGTGACAATTTTACCCAACTATATATCAATGTCTACTGATGATTTTACAATTCAGTTTCAGTAAATACCGATTGGAAATAGTTCTTTGTAGAACTCACAGGATAACCCACACTGGCAACAACCTTATAAAAGAACATAGTGAATACATGCAATATCACAACATGTCTTATCTTGACGTTCACAGTTTTTATACCCATGGTGACAACAGTAGTAGCTTGCGTTTTCTGATTCAAGCATATGAAGGTGTTGCAGTGGTATCTCAGGTAAATGACAGTTATGAGCACAGCAGAAACGCTTATAACAAGAAGCCTGTTTCTTCAAAACTGCAGCCGTATGTGTACCATTGCAAGATTTACAATATATGTGCGTCTTCTTATGTGCGGCAATATTATGCTTGCTTTGCATTTTCTGTAATTTTTTTCCTGCCGCCGCCTCAGCGGCGGCAGGTCTTTATACTGCTTTTTGGCATAAGCTGGCCATGAAGCAAATTGCATGATTTGCGCGTTCAAACTTTTGATTGTCGGGGTCTTATTATTAAAAGTTGCTTAAAGTATGGATATAAACCGTTATACAATTTTTTTAGTTTAATTTAATTATTGCATAAGTTATGTGTATATTGCTATTTATGCACTATTCCTAATTAATAATATATGCGTTAGGATTTAGAAGATTAAGTTAGTGACACCCGCTTGGCCATAATTTGAATTTTTCCTTGCAGTGTTGTAATTTCTTTAACAAAAGGCAACATGATCTAATCCAAAACATTTAATAGTATTACAAAGCGTTCAAACTTTTTTCAATTCAAAACATAAAAAATAGTTCACACTTTCACAGTATCAATTTTTGTCGAAAAAAGGAGAGTAACATGACTATGAATAAACTTTGTTACAAAATTGACTTTATGATGAATTAATTTTTCACTAATGAATAATAATAATTGCTCCCGATGAATAATGATAGTATATATACATCCAAAATTTAGTTCACTTTTGCGTTCGCCTTCGACTTTGAAGGACTAAGTAAATATAATTTTTTAGAACAGTTTTAATTTTATATTCTAAATCTTTTAAGCGGCAGGGTCAAACTTAGTGTAAGTACTAACTTTTGACAGCAAAAATTTACTGAAAAAATTTGCATGAAACTGCTGCTTGTTGGCTTAGCATGCACACAGTCAGTACAAACATATAGTGAATCATCCTGAAAGTGCTTGCTTTGATATTGTAATATTTCAAGCGATCGTGTTTTTTTCTGGTCACAAGCAAATAATTGCTCTTCTTCATTAAGTTTTGTCGCTAATATAGGAACAAGTGAATGTTGATGCAGAAGGAAAGTTTTCAAAAACAAACGACATTTTTCAGCGAATACGCATCGGTGATACATCAACAGTTGTTTTGCATACAAACTCAAATTTTCATTATTTCCAAATGTCTCGTTGACTGCTAACTAAAACACACTTCAATAAAAATTTTTGGCTTAATGCAAAACTTTGAGTCTTAATGCATTGTGAATGTCACAAATGCTGTATTTTTAACATGGATGCACATAAGGGGGTGGGAAGATATCCAGCCCCCCCATCCTCCGGGGGGGGATTTTTGATGGTCCTCTGATGGTCAAAATTGTGCCCCCAAACTTGCATTAAATATATAGAAATTAAAAAAATGTACGCCTGCGGCCAGAAAAAAGTACTTCAAAAATGAGTTGAAAATAGTAAACTTGTGAAAAATTTTTGGCTGTCACAGAAAAATGGCCAACACTAGGGAACACCACCCCCTCCTTACCAATTCCTTTCGTGCGTCTGATTTTAAGCATTTTTTCGTATTATCAGTTTTTGGGTCAATATAAACATTAATTAATCAATTAATAAATAATATCAAGAGTCCATACGAAGAGTATGACACTCTTCTTTACTCTAGCTAATCGGTCAGAACGATGCTCCGGCCGAATTAGCCGTTTTACGCCTTTGCTTCAGGTTGGCGGGGCATGTCTTGATTCCAGGGGGAGACCTCATTCAATCATGGAAGATTTCAGGGGGGTACTTCAGGGATTTCTGTACATACCTCTAGAATATCGGTGTTTGTCATAATAAAGGATTTACACAAAATTATCCGCTTTCATATGAGTAGAGTTGCTTGTGTTTTCATCATTGTATTATTAAATTGGCTGAAAATAGTTTCAGACAAGCTAATTACAGAAGTAAGGTACGCAGCACGTTGATATAGCAGGGTACTTTTCTTTTTCGGTGAGGCTCATGGTCAAGCCGCCCACCCCCCCCCCCCAATGCCCCAACCGGCACCCCTCAGGTCGAGACCCCCGTCTACAGGTATGATGAGGCTTGTACAGTTCTTTTCAATGGTTGTTCCAGTACAAAAGTTTTTGCTTGCAAATTGCTACATTAAATATAATTATTTTTTCAATAAGGTTCTGTAAAAGTTTTGTATTGTTAAAATGTGAATGATAGCTATCAAATGTTATGCATAATTTTTATAAAATTATTTTTGAAAACAGTTAAAAGGGGTTCTAAATTTTATTGAAATGAAACATATAGTTACCTGAATAAATTTCACTTTTTAAAGAGCGATAAAAGGATAAATTGAAAATGTGATTTTTTTAAATGTTGAATGTTAAATTTAATCAATATGTAAACAAAACGTTTTCTTTCACAGGACGTCAGTGTTTCCCTCAGATACCACATTATCAAAACTTAATTATACCATAATTATAATTCTATTCAAATTGAATGATACCAATTGAATTTCAGTACGATAATACATCATTTTATTCAAACCTTAACAGGCTTGAAAATTTATTTGAAAGATTTTTGTGAGTTGCCGGGTAGACATGACCGCTGGTGTAATTGAAAGTTTATTTTGATGTAAACCTGAAGTTTGAAAGAAACACAAAATATATTAAAACAATGTTATTTTAATTGTTAACTTCGTATGACTACAGTGTTGCTTAACTTTTTGTTTAATTAACAGGACATTTAGGTTGTAATGCATAAAATCAGTTTAATGCCCCTTCCCACTGTAAGATTAAAGTTTAAGGTGCATGGATTATCGTAGTTTTTTTTGAGCATACATTCAACAAACAAGATCATCTTTTGTGTTTTAATGGAATTTTTAAATGTTCAGTCCAGGTTTCAAAAATTCAGCAATCATCTAAAAAAGTCGTACGAACAGCTTATGTTCATAGTTGATCAGTTACGAGTTGTAGCTGAAGTTTATGTATGTATTCAAAAACTAGACACTTGAGGTGGTAGTTGGAAATTCGAGGTTTTTGTAATTTTTATGTAAACTTCGCGCCGACAGAAATACTTCGCGTAGAAATGAAGTCACGAATAAGATTTTGATTCAAAGACTTAAACTTTCGACACAGCGCTGTACAGGTCAAATTTCTCGAGCGTCTTCCCGTTTTTGCTATTAATTTTCTTAAGGTTATTTTCACACTATTTTCAGCTTTTGTTCACAACGTTTAAATTTTTAGTGCTTTTGCTTTTTAACTATTTTCTCAACAAAATGCAAAAATTTTCAATTCATGTTATAGTTTTAGGCCAATTGTAGTTCTGTTTTAAGCCTGGTTTATACTCGTCCCTAAGCGGTGTCCCTGTCCTTAAGTGGTGTCCTTGTCCCTGTGTCCTTATGCTTTGTCCTTGTCCTTAAGAAATGTCCCTAGGGTTCATAGGGAATGTCCTTGTCCCTGTCCTTAGAAGTAATTGATTCATACTCCTTGAGGACAAAGTAATAGTAGTAATAGTCTTTCTCAGATGAACTAATGCTCAAACGTCATTGGATGAACTGCGTTTTCTTTAACCCTTTCACTCGCGGAGTTGCCAAACGGCACATCCAACTTTAGCTGCTATTTGAATGAACATTGTGTGAATACGAAGTGGTCTCGCAGTGTTGCCGTTTGGCAACATCACTATTTTGAAGAATTAGCTATGGCTTGGCTTTGTCTGCGCAATTCATCATTGTCAGCACTGGTTTTTCTGAAGGTCACCTGAGGGGAGTCTTTGTTGGGTGTCGTTGCGGATCGATTATGACAACTACTCAAATAATACGTTCATTACTTATTTTTTAGTTACTCTTTTTGGCGTTATTTTGTAAAATTATGACAGATTTTTTAGCGAAAGAGATTGTGCTTTTCATTGACAGTACGCTGAAATTTTTTGTTGCCGATTGGCAACACTGCGACCAGCTTGAAAAAAAATTATACTTTTTTTGCGTTTTGCGTTTTTGCGTTTTCCGGTCACTGACGTGCGAACTGACGGTTACTGTCACTGGCCTGAATGGCGTGAAAAGCGCGCTCGATGTCAAAGATGTAAAACGGGTTATACTAGAGTTTACTGTACTAAGTGTAATGTGGCGCTCTGCTTCAATTCTAATAGTGAGAATTGTTACTATTTTTATCATGTATAGTCAGCTAGCATGCATGTTACAATGTTAGAATGTCATCTAAATGTGCAATCATTGTACAACAGTTAAGCGAATCTTTGTTACTTTTGTTACTGTTTAGGTGTTAAATGTTTATATTACAGTAAACTTGATTGGAACTTTTGATTTGGTCATGATTCAGCGTTTTTTTGTTTATGCAGTTAGCGCAAAGTTGCCATTTGGCAACAATATGCAAATTAGGGAATGATAGGTTCACAGTTTATTGAACAAGAAAACATGAATACTAGCATCATTATCTTGCTTTGTGTGCAAGTAGATAATTTTCGGCCGTAAACCTTGCAAGCGCGAGTGAAAGGGTTAAAGTACCTTGAAAAGTTATCATCCCTAAGTATAGGCTGAAAAAAGAAAAAGTCAAAATTTCGAGTATGGGATTCGAACTCTGATCCATAGGTTGAGAAGCAAAAATCATAACCACTCGACCTCCAAGGCATGGAAATCGGAGCACTGGAACATCTTTATGAACTTATAGTATATTTCAGGTTGGTATAAAAATTGAAAACAAAATATTTTTTACGCAAAAATGTGTTAAATAACCCAAAAATAACGATGGAATTAATACCCGCAACACAAGCCCCACGACATTCTTTCACTAGTAGTCAAGTTCGTCTTTGATTGGCTGTAATTGGTGTCACGTGTAGTACCTGCTGTATTTTAATTGGCCAATTTGCTTAGGGACAGGGAAAAAGTAGAACATTGCTTATCATTGCTTAGGGACATAGAGACAGTCGTTATGGCTGCTTAAGGACATTCCCCAAGCTGCTTAATATGAATATGAATCATATATGAATATGAATCAATCGCAGCTTAGGGACATGGAAAAGGAAAAGGACACTTCAAAAGTATGAATTAGTTTTTTATAAGGACAGGGACAAACCTTAAGGACAAGGACTGTCCTTAAGGACGAGTATGAACCGGGCTTTACGTAGAATAGCGCTTGCCATTTGAATCGGCGAAGTATAATTTTCCAAAATAACACCAACATACTACATTACCACCTAAAACGACTAATGCTTGGGACAACTGTAGGAGCTACACACTGCAGGCCTGCTCAATCTGGCATAATTTTAGACAACATTTTATGGGTGGGGGGAGGGCAGCCCCCCACCATGGATGGGGGGGGGGTGCGGACGACCAAAGTGGGGGGGGGGCGCACCAATTTGCGAACGCTATTTTTTAAGCGAAACAATGGTTATTATGTTATTATGCGCTAAATGTTACGTTTTCATACGCCATTATAGTTAAACTGATACTAAATTTAGTAAAAAAGAATCAAAAAAAAAACCTACGAAAACGACGTCGCTACAGCTAAAAAAAATTGCTAAAACGTCGTTTTGGAAAACATTCTGTTCTTTGGGGGTGGATACCCTATCTTTAGGGTGAAGAGGAATGGGGGGAAGGCCAAAATGAGGGCTCCGAACCAAATAGGCGAGAGTCGCGTCCTCCCTCCCCCTACTAAAAAAATTGCCAGCTCACTTACATGTGCAAACTTTTAAATGAACTTTTAAATTAAATGATTGGCTTTTAAAAATAAACTAAGCGGGAAGACTGGAAACGCTAAACCTTAAACATTGAGCATTAAACCATTAACCTTAAATCTTAAATGAGAATATCATATGTAAAAAATTAAGAAACGTTACATAATTCATTACATGTGTTGGAGTTTAGATATTTGAATGGGAATAGAAGGAAATTAAGGTCTGCTAGATACGTTAGAGGGTGCCTTATAATTTTACAAAAAAACAGGTGATGTTTATCATCTTGTTATTATTTGGCTGGCAAAATTTATTTTCATTTCAGGGTTACAGGATTAATGTCGGAAAGCATTAATCTTTCGCTGATAACTAATCAGCAACAGGTAAATTCAATTTTTCACTTTGAAAACTCATTATTTCATAAACTCAAGTAAATTCATATATACCTGATCTTTTAACAATCGCATTTTCTTTGATTAGTTCAAACCTTAGAAGTAAGTTAGTCATAAAATAAAAAATTTAACGTTTCAGGAATCACCAATAACCAAACAGGAAAATTCGTCAGATGTGGGTGAAATAACACCAAATGGCGATTTAAAGGAGGTAAAGTAATGAAGTTTATTAATTATTGAACACCGAAAAGTACATAATAGGAAGAGTACATAATAGTATGTACTCGAAATCTATCGCATCGAATGCGGCCATCGAATGCGGAGACCTAAATAGCTCCTTTTTGTACGGTTTTGAGGGGGGGGGGGGCGCTCCAGTACGTAATATAACCTTTCATGTAACAATGCTTTTTTAATTAAAATGTATAAGAAGTCTGTTTCTGATTGGTTGTAGATAGAATAAGAAATCTAATATTTCAGCGATCACCACTTACAGTAGATACCGCCTCAGCAATCACAGTGGACGACACAGAGGATGTTTTAATGGTTTTGTTTTAATCTATTAGCACTTAATCACCTATCACTTCAGTTACGTGTCACGTGTTTTCGTCTTTAGATAAAGTAAACTGACTAACAAATAAGCTTAAGTTTGAGTTGACATGTTAAAATTATTAGATTTATAATAATGGTTATTTTTATTTTTAACCGCAAAAGTATTTCTCGTAGTTGTTAGCTCTCACTGTGGACAACAAGTTTTTTAATGTGGTATGAAAAAACTAAATGACTAGGCCTAATTCATGCTTGATGCTTACAGAAAAAATGACAGAGACTATGTTGGTCTAGTTTTTGTTTATCCTAAGTTCAGTCTTCAATCAGCTAGATCACACACGAAACAGAACTTAGCTATATTGCATTTGCGAACATTTTAGATCGATGAAACTAATCAACCTGTTGGAAATCCAAAGCAACTTACCAAAAATTCATCCACTCAACCAAGCACACCCAATCCTGAGGTTATAAAATTTGAATTTAAAAACATTTTTAGTCAGTAAAATTAAATTAGTTAAGTTTGTTAGATATTCATTATGATAGTTACTAAATGTTATTACTAAAGTTATTCATTATGATAGTAACTAAACACTCTGATACTTGCATAATAGTTTTGATTATGATATTGTAATTTATACTTGGGGTCCAACAGTTTGGTACTTGTGACTAATAGTCATACGATTCCTGGGTGGAAGGGGGGAAAGAAGGCAACTTACCCCCCCCCCATTGCCTCAGACAGGTCCTTAACCCCCCCCCAGCTTGTTTTGTATATGCTCACGACGGCAAAATAGGTGCCTCACAAGGGAGAAATGGTGGCTCACGAAGCGAAAAAAGTGCTTCGCCACCCCCCCCCCCCCCCGTGGCTCACCCCAAACCCCCCCCCCCCCCAGAGTTCGCCAGCTGCCCACGTATGGTTATAGTTCTAGTTCGAAAACGGATGCATACTTTTAGAGCACGTTGTTTATTTCATCAAAGCAGCAGTATGAACTGGCTTTGAAAAAAGCCTACATTGACGGTATGGAAACTTTACAACACACGTTCAAACCTTCATTATGCCCGGTGCCTGCATGTCTCTCAAAACGCAACATCGATCCAAAGCAAGTTTTGAAACAACTGTTTTGCATTGATAGTTTGTTAGTTGTATCTCAGCTGTATTATAAAAATTCTGTCCATTTGTAGCAATCAATTTTTAGCACATTTTACATACTACATAAAAGAGAAGCTATAAACCTTTAAAATATTTAATAAAGAGTTTTAAAACTAAGCTCATCGCACTTTTTTCATTGAATAAAACTTAAGTGGTAGACAAGTTACATTATTAAATTTCGGCACTTAGAATTTCAAAATGGATCTTAGTAGTAATTGATTAATTTTGTTTTTCTCATTAAGAAACAAAATACTGTAACATAAAACCTTTTTAAGCACTTAAATATTAATTTTATGGTGTCTTTCTTTCATTGCATTAACTTAACACCTTTTAATGCTTGACATGAAAGAAAACACAAATTAAATTAGTTAAAATATTATAATAAACTACAAAGGGTATTCATGTGACACATTTCAGATTTCAAAGACACTCTGGCTGGAAAAAATGCCCGCTGTTTTGGACAGCGATCAAAACTAAGGGCTTGGATCCAACGGAAATTTTGATCAAAAACAAAGACTGCCCAAAATATATCCTTCCTGCAATTTATTTTGGGTATGTATCAAATACAGAATATTAGCCGACATTGACTTTAAAGTAATAATGTAAATGAAACAGAGACGTCGACTTGAAATGCGTTAGAATAGAGTTGGTAGATCTTATATAGTCAGTCAAAAGCAATTAACTGTAATTATATAAACTTTACTTAGTAAATAATTACACTTAATTGATCAATTAATTTGTTGATTACACTTTATTGATCAATTATTATGTTTGGTAGACCGTTAAGTTCTCAACCAGTTTATGAGCCTAATTACATTTCGTAGACAACTGTTGAACCAAGTGATGAAAGTAGCGAATTAATTAATAATAAGGACTGGTTACGCGCTTAACGGTTGAAAACCCTAAATAATTGATCATAATTGAGTAATAGAAAACTAGTTAAGTACTGAACGGTCATCAAAAATAAGTAAATAATTGCACTTAATTGATCAATTATTTAATTTAGTCAACCATTAAGTACTTCATCATGATCAGTTTTTATTGGATTTAGCTAATCAATTAGTCGATTTTATATAACTTCATTGTTACTATTATTATTATAGTAAGACGCAATTATTTAATTTTATTTAAAGTTAATATAAAATATATCTATTTATGTTTACAGATTATCCACCGAAGAAAAATAATTGGTGAAATCATGAAATTGTTGCTTGCGGTTGCTAACTAGTTACGCATAGAAACGGTCATGTAATATTCGCCAAACTGGAATGTAAAGTTTTCAAATTAAGCGAAAAATTACTATATCGTTGAGTCGTGTCATGAACAGTTAGTATTTTTTAATTATTTTAGCGCCATAATTTTTCTCAAAAAAACTAGAATTTTACCAGTTTTGCGGTTGTTAGTCTAGATGATCAAGTAGCAGCTTTAAAATCAACGCTTTACCTCGTTTTTACCTCAGTTAATCCTTTCTTTCCTGACTATATTAAATTTCCCATATTCAAATATGAGCTTGTATTTAATTCATCGCTCAATCTGAGCATTTTTTAAACAGTGCTATTGTTGTTTTGACACTTTCAATATATGGAAAGAGTTAACCCCCTATAGATCGTTGATAGCTTACAGTCATTTACTTTCTACAACAGTAAACAATAGGAAGAGTAAGACGTTCCTGCTATAATGTATTGAGACCGCCATCCATTGTGGAGACCAAAATTCCATCTTTATGTACGGATTTGAGAGGGTGTACCCCTGACAAACATATGGGTGGTAATGCACAAAACTGGGGCTGGTGGCACCTACCCCTGAAAACCGTGCAAAAAGGGGCTAAGTTGGTGTCCTCATTAGATGACACCCCCCGGTGCATAAGAGGAAGAGTTTCATACTCTTACTATTGTGATCTCTTGCTTCTATATCAATGTATGCTCTTAATAATAAAAGAACCAATATAGTAAATACAGAAGTATAATACAATAATATAGCTATACTATTAATATAGCCTCAGCAGGATTTACAAAAGATTTTTTTTCGAATGTTATACATCAAACAATATTACCAGCACGATGAAAATTCTAAAATAGTTGATATTAAATTGATATTTCTTGAATTTTGAAGAAGTTGTGTAAACCCTACTGGGGCTATACCGGTAGATAGCTATAAAAATTCAAAAAGCTGGTCTTTCTTACGTTATCAGGTTTGGCGCGATAGCGCCAAACCTATAATAGGAAAAAATCAGCTGAATGCGACTTTTTACAACACAAATAGACAGGTAACTGCTGTTCTGGTCCACGCCCCAACCTAAAACTTCGTGAGCTACTAGTATACTGAAAGTTGCACTACGTGTGCAAAAATAAAGCTTAATGATAGAGTTTGAGGAAAGTTATAGATCTTGAAAGTTTTCAAAAAACTCCGCGTCTCTTTTATTTTTTTTCAGCCAACTTTTCTCAGCATCTAGCAAGCCGTTTTTTATGATCCATGGCTTCATCGACGTGGTTTTTTATGCCATAACTTTTCTCCTCTTTTCATGTTGATCGGTGCTGGGTTCGTTGAGAAATTCGTAAAAAACATTTTTTTTAACTCATTTCGTGAAAATTGTCAAATTGACTAACTTCTCAGTAAAGCTATATTAGGTGCTAAAATTTGTGTTTAAGCAACATACAGTAAATTTAGAAGTCAGAAGTAATTGTTTAATAGCGAAAAAACTAATTATTTGTATGTTTCTAAATTTGCCATTACGGTACAAGTATTTTGTGCAGCCAAGTTTGTTGCTTCATATTTCAATTTTTGTAATTCTGAAAACGACCAAGAAAACATGCAGTCACGTAAAGTTCGTGAAGGATCGCAGGGATTGATGACATACATGTTTTCAATTTTTATTAATAATTAAATATTATTTTAAATCTAAGTGTAACACCCTAAAGTTATAAACCCATAAAACCACACAGTTGCGTAGTCGAACGTAAACTTTTTACGTCTAGACATGTGTCACTCGAAGTAGATGATATTACTTTGTTAATTTTTTTTTTATTAATTTTTTAAATTACTGAATGTTAGAATATAGTTGATTCCGTTTAGATAAATAGTGAAAATTAGAGAAAGTTGTTTTTAAATGCATTTTCTCTTTTCTTTTTCCCCAGTCGATTCGATTTACCGATTTGAATAATTTTTGCACCAATGGACTCCTCTCGACCTAGGACTTCAAAAATGCAAGTTCTAAAAAAATTTAAATTTTTTTAAAAAATTTCAAATTTTTCAAATTTTATACAAAATGCGGATTTTTTCATTTTCTGAGCTAACGAAAGTGTTCTATACAAGATTTTTTGAGTTTTGGATCGCTGAAATTATAAAAAATTTCATAAATTTAAAAATTTAAATTTTGTTTAAAAATCTTAAAATTTTTAAAAACTAATTTTTTTGAAGTCTTGAGGTCAAAAAGCGTTGGTGCAAAAATTATTCAAATCCTTCAGTAAATTCCATTCCACTGGTGGGGGAATATAGAAAACCGTTATTCCTACCTTATATATAATAGATATATAACCTTAAATATAATACCTGGTAATTGGTTAAAGATATTGGTAGATATTGGTAGTCTGTGTCTGGCAGTAATCATTTGCATCATGCAGCGCTGTCTAGTTTCTCATGAACGTACTATTTCAAAGCAACAGCTCTTTTTTCACCTTACTGCTTTCACTCCGCTTAATGTTCAGCTTATATGGAATTGTTACTGAATAATCCAATTCGCACAAGAAGTCTGTAGCGGAAAAATAATAAAAACTAGCAAGAAAAATGCCCGTGCGGAGGAAAAAAGCATAATAGGACAAAATAATAAGAATTTTTGGACATAAAGTTTTAAGTATTTATGGAAACAGTTTTTCTTAGGATCTAAATATTTTAAGATTATTGAAGAAGAAGTGAGTTGTGGTTATTTGCGTACGGAGTTGGGAGGTGGGGTGGAGTGGGATGATGGGGAAAGGAGGGTAAAGGGATATGAAGGGGGGAAAAAGGGGAAAAGAGGGGGAAGAAGGAAAGGGGGAGGGAGAGGAAGGTATTTTAAGTGTATATCATTAGATAACAAAAATGGAAATTTAGTTTTTTAGAAAATTATGTAAAAAAAAAAATATAATGTTAAAGATAAATAATTTTTCGTAATAAATTTACATTAGTTGGAATATTAATACGTTTATCGAATAGTAGCACAAAATTTTTTAAATTATTTTTCTTCGTATTGTAATTATTTTATATAAGTTAATAAATTAAATAATTGCGCTTATATAATAATAATAGAAAATAAGTATATAAAATGATAGTTGATAGTAAAATAAATGATAATAAGATTAATTATAATTAATAATTTATCAATAAGGATTATTTATTATTTTTGATGACGTTCAGAAATAGTTTTTCTATTAAAATGATATTATTTAGGGTTTCAACGTTAAGGAACAGAATTAATTAATTCGTTTTCATATTGGTTAAAGTTGTCTAGAATGATAGTAACTTTGAGAGTAAGGTTAAAAATAATAATTGATAATAAAGATAAAAATTAATTGATAATTAAGTGATATTTATAGAAGTTTATAAATAAGTTAATTGTTTTATGATATATAAGATTAAATATTTAACCATTTAGGATTTGTTCATTTAATTATTATTTAAGATGTCGCTAATATGTATTTGATAATACCAAAAAAATTCAGGAAGGATATATTTTGCAGTTTGGTTTTTGATTAAAATTTCGTTGATCAAGCCCTTAGGTTTGATCGCTGTCCAAAACAGGGGCATTTTTTCAGCCAGAGTGTCTTTGAAATCTGAAATGTGTCACATGAATACCCTTTGTAGTTTATTATAATATTTTAAATGATTTATTTGTGTTTTCTTTCATGTCAAGCATTAAAAGGTGTTAAGTTAATGATGAAGAAAGACACCATAAAATTAATATTTAAGTGCTTAAAAGGTTTTATGTTACAGTATTTTGTTTCTTAATGAGAAAAACAAAATTAATCAATTACTACTAAGATCCATTTTGAAATTCTAAGTGCCGAAATTTAAGAGATGTAACTTGTTTACCACTTAAGTTTTATTCAATGAAAAAAGTGCGATGAGCTTAGTTTTAAACTCTTTATTAAATATTTTAAAGGTTATAGCTTCTCTTTTATGAGTATGAAAATGTGCTAAAAATTGATTGCTACAAATGGACAGAATTTTATAAGACAGCTGAGATACAATAACAAACTATCAATGCAAAACAGTTGTTTCAAACTTGCTTTGGATCGATGTTGCGTTTTGAGAGACATGCAGCACCGGGCATAGTGAAGGTTGAATGTGTTGAAGTTTCATACCGTCAATGTAGGCTTTTTTCAAAGCCAGTTCATACTCTGCTTTGATGAAATACAACGTGCTCTAAAGTATTCGTTTTCGAACTAGAACTAAACCATCGTCAGCTGGCGACTCTGGGGGGGGTTGGGGGCCACGGGGGGGGGGGGGGGGCGAGCACTTTTTTCGCTTCGTAGCCCCTTCTCCTTGTGAGCTATTTTCTGGAGCATATAAGCTGGCTGGACTTTTTCTAGAGATGAATAGAGAAATGTTGGAGATAATTAAATATATAATAAAATATTATGAGAAGGTTAGATATATAAGAATATAGAATATATTAAAAATTAATTTATGAAAGGGGGGGGGGGGATTAGTTTTATTATTTAAATGTTGAAAAATGATATAGTGAGTTTGTTTTGGTGTGTTATTAGTATTAGATATTAGGATAAAAAAAGAGATAATAGTTTTATTTTTTTGTAAGATAGATATTAGGTAGTTATTTAGTTTTTTATACATAAAAATTGTTGTCAAGTGAGAGTAACAATATAGAGAAATTTTTGATTATAAGGCACCCTCTAACGTATCTAGCAGACCTTAATTTCCTTCTATTCCCATTCAAATATCTAAACTCCAACACATGTAATGAATTATGTAACGTTTCTTAATTTTTTACATATGATATTCTCATTTAAGATTTAAGGTTAATGGTTTAAATGCTCAATGTTTAAGGTTTAGCGTTTCCAGTCTTCCCGCTTAGTTTATTTTTAAAAGCCAATCATTTAATTTAAAAGTTCATTTAAAACTTCCACATGTAAGCTAGCTGCAATTTTTTTAGTAGGGGGAGGGAGGACGCGACTCTCGCCTATTTGGTTCGGAGCCCTCATTTTGGCCTTCCCCCCATTCCTCTTCACCCTAAAGATAGGGTATCCACCCCCAAAGAACAATGTTTTCCAAAACGACGTTTTAGCAATTTTTTTTTAGCTGTAGCGACGTCGTTTTCGTAGGTTTTTTTTTGATTCTTTTTTACTAAATTTAGTATCAGTTTAACTATAATGGCGTATGAAAACGTAACATTTAGCGCATAATAACATAATAACCATTGTTTCGCTTAAAAAATAGCGTTCGCAAATCGGAGTGCGCCCCCCCCCACTTTGGTCGTCCGCACCCCCCCCCCATCCCTGGTGGGGGGCTGCCCTCCCCCCCACCCATAAAATGTTGTCTAAAATTATGCCAGATTGAGCAGGCCTGCAGTGTGTAGCTCCTACAGTTGTCCCAAGCATTAGTCGTTTTAGGTGGTAATGTAGTATGTTGGTGTTATTTTGGAAAATTATACTTCGCCGATTCAAGCAAGCGCTATTCTACGTAAAGCCCGGTTCATACTCGTCCTTAAGGACAGTCCTTGTCCTTAAGGTTTGTCCCTGTCCTTATAAAAAACTAATTCATACTTTTGAAGTGTCCTTTTCCTTTTCCACTGTCCCTGAGCTGCGATTGATTCATATTCATATATGATTCATATTCATATTAAGCAGCTTGGAATGTCCTTAGCAGCCATAACGACTGTCTCTATGTCCCTAAGCAATGATAAGCAATGTTCTACTTTTTTCCCTGTCCCTAAGCAAATTGGCCAATTAAAATACAGCAGGTACTACACGTGACACCAGTTACAGCCAATCAAAGACGAACTTGACTACTAGTGAAAGAATGTCGTGGGGCTTGTGTTGCGGTAATTAATCCCTCCATCGTTATTTTTGGGTTATTTACATTTTTGCGTAAAAAATATTTTGTTTTCAATTTTTATACCAACCTGAAATATACTATAAGTTCATAAAGATGTTCCAGTGCTCCGATTTCCATGCCTTGGAGGTCGAGTGGTTATGATTTTTGCTTCTCAACCTATGGATCAGAGTTCGAATCCCATACTCGAAATTTTGACTTTTTCTTTTTTCAGCCTATACTTAGGGATGATAACTTTTCAAGGTACTTTAACCCTTTCACTCGCGCTTGCAAGGTTTACGGCCGAAAATTATCTACTTGCACACAAAGCAAGATAATGATGCTAGTATTCATGTTTTCTTGTTCAATAAACTGTGAACCTATCATTCCCTAATTTGCATATTGTTGCCAAATGGCAACTTTGCGCTAACTGCATAAACAAAAAAACGCTGAATCATGACCAAATCAAAAGTTCCAATCAAGTTTACTGTAATATAAACATTTAACACCTAAACAGTAACAAAAGTAACAAAGATTCGCTTAACTGTTGTACAATGATTGCACATTTAGATGACATTCTAACATTGTAACATGCATGCTAGCTGACTATACATGATAAAATAGTAACAATTCTATATTAGAATTGAAGCAGAGCGCCACATTACACTTAGTACAGTAAACTCTAGTATAACCCGTTTTACATCTTTGACATCGAGCGCGCTTTTCACGCCATTCAGGCCAGTGACAGTAACCGTCAGTTCGCACGTCAGTGACGGAAAACGCAAAAACGCAAAACGCAAAAAAAGTATAATTTTTTTTCAAGCTGGTCGCAGTGTTGCCAATCGGCAACAAAAAATTTCAGCGTACTGTCAATGAAAAGCACAATCTCTTTCGCTAAAAAATCTGTCATAATTTTAAAAAATAACGCCAAAAAGAGTAACTAAAAAGAAGTAATGAACGTATTATTTGAGTAGTTGTCATAATCGATCCGCAACGACACCCAACAAAGACTCCCTCAGGTGACCTTCAGAAAAACCAGTGCTGACAATGATGAATTGCGCAGACAAAGCCAAGCCATAGCTAATTCTTAAAAATAGTGATGTTGCCAAACGGCAACACTGCGAGACCACTTCGTATTCACACAATGTTCATTCAAATAGCAGCTAAAGTTGGATGTGCCGTTTAAAGAAAACGCTGTTCATTCAATGACGTTTGAGCATTAGTTCGTCTGAGAAAGACTATTACTACTATTACTTTGTCCTCAAGGAGTATGAATCAATTACTTCTAAGGACAGGGACAAGAACATTTCCTATGAACCCTAGGGACATTTCTTAAGGATAAGGACAAAGCATAAGGACACAGGGACAAGGACACCTAGGAACAGGGACAAGGACAACACTTAAGGACAGGGACACCGCTTAGGGACGAGTATAAACCAGGCTTAAAACAGAACTACAATTGGCCTAAAACTATAACATGAATTGAAATTTTGTTGAGAAAATAGTTAAAAAGCAAAAGCACTAAAAATTTAAACGTTGTGGACAAAAGCTGAAAATAGTGTGAAAATAACCTTAAGAAAATTAATAGCAAAAACGGGAAGACGCTCGAGAAATTTGACCTGTACAGCGCTGTGTCGAAAGTTTAAGTCTTTGAATCAAAATCTCATTCGTGACTTCATTTCTACGCGAAGTATTTCTGTCGGCGCGAAGTTTACATAAAAATCACGAAAACCTCGAATTTCCAACTACCACCTCAAGTGTCTAGTTTTTGAATACATACATAAACTTCAGCTACAACTCGTAACTGATCAACTATGAACATAAGCTGTTCGTACGACTTTTTTAGATGAATTTTTAAAACCTGGACTGAACATTTAAAAATTCCATTAAAACACAAAAGATGATCTTGTTTGTTGAATGTATGCTCAAAGCAAAAACTACGATAATCCATGCACCTTAAACTTTAATCTTACAGTGGGAAGGGGCATTAAACTGATTTTATGCATTACAACCTAGATGTCCTGTTAATTAAACAAAAAGTTAAGCACCACTGTAGTCATACGAAGTTAACAATTAAAATAACATTGTTTTAATATATTTTGTGTTTCTTCCAAACTTCAGGTTTACATCAAAATAAACTTTCAATTACACCAACGGTCATGTCTACCCGGCAACTCACAAAAATCTTTCAAATAAATTTTAAAGCCTGTTAAGGTTTGAATAAAATGATGTATTATCGTACTGAGATTCAATTGGTATCATTCAATTTGAATAGAATTATAATTATGGTATAATTATGTTTTGATAATGTGGTATCTGAGGGGTACACTGACGTCCTGTGAAAGAAAACGTTCTGTTTACATATTGATTAAATTTAATATTCAACATTTAAAAAAAATCACATTTTCAATCTATCCTTTTATCGCTCTTTAAAAAGTGAAATTTAATCATGTAACTATATGTTTCATTTTATATATCCATTTTTAGCCGTTTTCAAAAATAATTTTATAAAAATTATGCATAACATTTGATAGCTATTATTCACATTTTAACAATACAAAACTTTTACAGACCCTTATTGAAAAAATAATTATATTTAATGGAGCAATTTGCGAGCAAAAACTTTTGTACTGGAACAACCATTGAAAAGAACTGTACAAGCCTCATCATACCTGTAGACGGGGGTCTCGACCTGAGGGGGGCGGGTTGGGGGCATTGGGGGGGGGCGGCTTCACCATGAGCCTCACCGAAAAAGAAAAGCACCCTGCTATATCAACGTGCTGCGTACCTTACTTCTGTAATTAGCTTGTCTGAAACTATTTTCAGCCAATTTAATAATACAATGATGAAAAGACAAGCAACTCTACTCATATGAAAACGGAAAACTTTGTGTAAATCCTTTATTATGACAAACACCGATATTCTAGAGGTATGTACAGAAATCCCTGAAGTACCCCCCCCCCTGAAATCTTCCATGATTGAATGAGGTCTCACCCTGGAATCAAGACATGCCCCGCCAACCTGAAACAAAGGCGTAAAACGGCTAATTCGGCCGGAGCATCGTTCTGACCGATTAGCTAGAGTAGGGAAGAGTGTCATAGTCTTCGTTATTATGTACTCTTGATATTATTTATTAATTGATTAATTAATGTTTATCCTGACCCAAAAACTGATAATACGAATAAAATGCTTAAAATCAGAGACGCACGAAAGGAATTGGTAAGGAGGGGGTGGTGTTCCCTAGTTTTGGCCATTTTTCTGTGACAGCCGAAAATTTTTCACAAGTTTACTATTTTCAACTCATTTTTGAGGTACTTTTTTCTGGCCGCAGGCGTAAATTTTTTTAATTTCTATATATTTAATGCAAGTTTGGGGGCACAATTTTGACCATCAGAGGACCATCAAAAATCCCCCCCCCCCCGGAGGATGGGGGGGGGGGCTGGATACCTCCCCACCCCCTTATGTGCATCTATGTTAAAAATACAGCCTTTGTGACATTCACAATGCATTAAGACTAAAAGTTTTGCATTAAGCCAAAAAATTTTTATTGAAGTGTGTTTTAGTTAGCAGTCAACGAGACATTTGGAAATAATGAAAATTTGAGTTTGTATGCAAAACAACTGTTGATGTATCACCGATGCGTATTCGCTGAAAAATGTCGTTCGTTTTTGAAAACTTTCCTTCTGCATCAACATTCACTTGTTCCTATATTAGCGACAAAACTTAATGAAGAAGAGCAATTATTTGCTTGTGACCAGAAAAAAACACGATCGCTTGAAATATTACAATATCAAAGCAAGCACTTTCAGGATGATTCACTATATGTTTGTACTGACTGTGTGCATGCTAAGCCAAAAAAATTACAGATAATGCAAAGCAAGCATAATATTGCCGCACATAAGAAGACGCACATATATTGTAAATCTTGCAATGGTACACATACGGCTGCAGTTTTGAAGAAACAGGCTTCTTGTTATAAGCGTTTCTGCTGTGCTCACAACTGTCATTTACCTGAGATACCACTGCAACACCTTCATATTCTTGAATCAGAAAACGCAAGCTACTACTGTTGTCACCATGGGTATAAAAACTGTGAACGTCAAGATAAGACATGTTGTGATATTGCATGTATTCACTATGTTCTTTTATTAGGTTGTTGCCAGTGTGGGTTATCCTGTGAGTTCTACAAACAACTATTTCCAATCGGTATTTACTGAAACTGAATTGTAAAATCATCAGTAGACATTGATATTATAGTTGGGTAAAATTGTCACATTTTGAAATATTAATTCAAAACGTACGTAGTAGAGGTCAATATTCCAGAGGAAATATCAAAAAAAGCCGCGACTATTTTGTGGATAAAACGATTTATAATTCTTAAGTTTTGCACACATTTACTGCTGAGTAGCTCCAAAGTCTCTGAAACAGCAAAAAGATTTGGAAAATAAAAATTCTACTATTTTTAAGAGAAAAGATATTATATAAACATTGTTTCACTCATATCTCTTGGGACTCGAACACCGGACCAACTGCTCACGAAGCGAATATCCTACCGTTCGACCACCTGTCCCCTTGAACAACATCGTTAAAAAGTTTAGATCAACATGGTAGTTACAATGTTACACTATCTGTCAAAAGATCAGCATGTTTTTGCAAGATAGTTTTTTAGCATAGCCAATGAAAATTGGTAGAAATGAAATAAAAATAATATGACCATGTTAATCAATGATAAAATTTTATGAATACATCGTTGCATGTATATACCGCTGCAGCGTGCTTATCAAATCTAATCTACATCGTGTACCAGCGGTGGTTAGCTCGGTTGGTAGAGCATTTGGTTCGTTAACCGGAGGGGCGAGAGTTCAAATCTCACCACCGATGCAGATTTTGCTTGGTTTCGAAGATTGAACGTTGGAAAAGTCGAGTAGGCTGGTGAAAGCGACCTACCTGCCCTCCCAGTGTTAATTAACACTGGAAATTTGACCTAGCCAA
>JASANF010013946.1:0-12547 GCA_030248245.1 Trissonchulus sp. WLG1_4
GCCCTATTTTTCCCGGACCGCCTGCCAACAACATCCCCCCATCCTGGCTTGAAATATATTTTAAGAATATATAAAGAACCATGACCAATGTTTTACTGAAAAAGTTTTATAGTCGCGCAAAATCGACTGCTTTCGCGACACTACCCCCTTAAGGGGGTAATTGCGTTTTTAGGTGTTTTTTTGGAAAGCTATAACTCAGCGTTTACAAATTCAAATCACAAGCGATCTTTTGCATTAAGTAGAACAATATCTTACTTAAATGTATGTCATGCATTGAAACCTAGCCTTTGATTTTGTTTCCAGTACAATCGGCTAAAAAAAGCTCCTTTCCAAAATATTAGGATTTTTTTATTAAGTTTGCGCCACAGCTCTGAATCATACGATTACCTGTTGGGGCTGAAAGTTGGCAAGGCTCTTGACATGTTTAAAATCCCCAGGCTCGTCCCCCACTTTTTTAATAACTAGTCAATTTACTGGAAGAAAATAGCTGAAAAAAAGCAAACGCATCAAAAATTTAAGATAAATTCTTGTAATTACTATGGCACAAAAGAACACTGAAGGCAAAATTTCAAATCACGTGATCATGTCACGTGACTCCCAGAGCACCAAACGTGAGTGAATTTTCGGCAAAACGATAACTCTGCTTATACTTTGCGTATAGTTATAATTTAGACACCAAAATGTAGCTTATGTACTTCTCTAGTTGAACATTATTTTGGTTTTTAACATCTAAGTCAGGTTTGGATAAAAAATGTCATTGTGTTTTCTAAGCCGAACTCCGAGCAATAAAATTCATAAAAAAAAATTTCTAAGCTGTATTCTAAAAAACTAAAAAATTGTTCAACTGCGCAGAGCCTAAGGCTATAATTGTGCAAAATTTTGTAGAAAAATATCTTACCAGCATTTTATAATCGAATGCCAAAAAAGTATTCACACAGCATATACATACATGTATTTGAGTCTGCTGCTTCTGATAATTTTTTCTTGTGCGATTTTTTTGCACAAAACGCAATAAAATCGATTTAAATTTTCATTACGACGAAGCAAAATCTACGTATCGCAAAACCTCAAAAAGCGTTGATGTACCGGTCAACTTGCTGAATTCGTGTAAAAGTCGAATAAAATCAATAATTTGTCCAATTTTTTCCAAAATTTTCTGCTATGGAAACATGCACGTCAAAACATCAGAAATAGTATTTTGGGCAACTTTCCTTCAAGAATGATAGGTCATTTTGGCTGTTTTTAAAAAATATGGCCCAAATCCCTCTATTCCTTTTTGCAGCCGGCTCCGGGAATCGGGGGTTACATCGAAAATTGGCGAAAAAGTTGGCAAATGTCAAACTTTACTATACATATATACCGTATGGCACAAAGTAACCGCGGAGGCAAAATTTTAAATCACGTGATTATGTCACGTGACTCCCAAAGCACCAAACGTGAGTGAATTTTCGGCAAACGATAACTCTGCTTATGCTTTGCGTATAGTCACACTTTATATACCAAAATGTACCTTATGTGCCTCTCAAGTTGTAACATCATTTTGGTTTTTAACATTTATGTCGGATTTGGATAAAAAATGTCATTATGTGTTTTCGAAGTCGAACTCTGAGCAATAAAATCCAAAGAAAAAAATTTCTAAAATTTATAGGACTAACGTATCGTTGTCTAAAAAAATAAATGTCCGTTGTTGAAAAATTTTTAATGGTGAGCATTTCAACGGATGTCTTGAGCTCCGTTGAAATGTTTGTTGTTGAAAAATTTTTTCAACGACTAGACTTTGTTTTTTAGAACATAATAATGTTTGAAAAAACCCAAGCTCGTCGTTGTAAAAATTTTTCAACAACGAACTATTTCAACGACGAACTTTCAACGACGAACATTTGTTTTTCACCGACTAACATTTTTTTTACAACGACGAACTTTTGTTTTTCAACGACGAACATTTGCTTTTTCAATGACGAACATTTTCAATGACGAACATTTGTTGTTTCGATAAATCGGGTCCAGAGCTCTCAAACTTTGCAAAAGTTAGACAAAATCCGTAAGTACCATCATCGTTTTTGTAAAAACATTTAGAAATTTCACATTTTTTAAATTTTAGCACTTGGGCACCGACAGTGAAATTCTTCATTCACATGGTGTGATCTACTAGTCAGTCCCTTTTATCAAAGGGTTTATTAGAGGGGCATAACTCCATACCTATGTGGTATAGTTATAATTTTAGCATCATTTTAAAGAAATTGCCAGAGCTGTAAAATGATGGGTGACATGACCTCGTAACGTAACGTTAAACGTGCGTCAAAAATTATAATTTTAAATTTTTACTTGTTTTTGGGTATTACGCCCTCATGTAACATATCATTTGAAAAACTCGCAAAAATTTGTTTTTGTTGTGACACTATTTTTTATGATTCTACGACAGTCATAGCGAAAAGTTACGACCCTTTTCCTGATTAACCCCGACGGTCGACGACGAACTCGCAACGCAGTTTGTGAATATAACAAAAAAGTCGAATAAGGTAGAATAGGTTTGTGCCTGATCCCCCCTTTTGGAGGTCACGGCCCGCCCCGCTCTTGCGCCAAAGGAACCGTTTTTTTGTAATAAACCCCTGGCCACAAATTCGGTTTTCTTGAGCTATGACCCCTGATTTTTTAGTACCTATGCCTGAGCCCAAGATACTAAGCCTGAGCCCCATACTAAAGACTGATTCACACGGTGCAATTTTGCCGCTGCGTTTTTGACGTAAAACGCAAGCCGCAGGTTGTCGCAAGCGAAACGCACCGTCTGACCAAACTTGGCGGCTTTAGTGCGTCTCGCATGCCAGTTTGCTGCGTCTTTACTGTTTCAAAAAAGCGACAAGTTGCTCCGCAAAAATTGTTTAAACCAACACGTCCGCGGCATCAAGACGCAATGAAATCGCAGGTCGAATAGCAGTCTGGCGTTTAAAATGCTGCGGCAACATCAAGACGCAGGCGTTCCGCACTAAAAACGCTGCGTTTGTTCAGACATTGCGTTTTGCGTGCGGCAAGCTGCGTTTTGCCGCAGCGACAAAAACGCTGCGGCAAAACGCAGTAAAATTGCAGCGTATGAATCAGCCTTAAGGTGGCGCTCAGGGGAACCGACTTTGGCGTTTAATTTTTTTCAGCGACATTTTTGACCATAATGTCTTGAAGGAAAGTTGTTTAAAAATAAAAATAGCTTTAATTTGATGTGCATATTTTGATAAAAAATTTTTAATTTTTTGGACAATTTTGTAGCCTGTACAAAAATATTTTTGTTTAAATATAAAATGATTACCTATATCATTAAAATATGCGGTTTCTTAGCTTTAAATTGATGTATTAAACTTAAGAATGCGTTGAAGTTTTGCTGAGTTATTAAGCTGTAAAAATAGCAAATCCAAAATGAAAAACAAAGCTGATAAATTTTCTTAAAAAATTGAGTATGGCTTTTTGTAGCTTTTTCAACGGAAATATGCAGTCCTAGGAAAGGTCTAATTTTTGAAAAAGTGAAACGTGTGGGCAAACTTTACATTTTCGCGTAGCGAAATGGACTACTTTTTTGGACATGGGTCCCAGCTTCCCTTTGCAATTGAGTTGAAAATTTGCACTATGAAAGAAAGAATATAAATGCAGACGTGAAAGTTTTTCGATTTTCAAATTTTGGCCCGCAGCACTTTTTGTAGTCGCTCAAACACGACTGATTTTTGAAAAATCTATTTTTTGCAAAATCAAAAATAAAAATGAAAAATTGAAAATCAATCACGTCTAGATTTTTGAGATCTTCCTATTGATACCAAGATCATCAAAATCGGTTGAAGTTTCGCTGAGCTACAGCTACAGTACTGTGCAAAAAAAGTTCCTTCTTCGTCGGCGTACGACGAGCTTCGTCGTTCGCGAAAAGTGATTTATCGATGCAAAATGTTCGTCGTTGAAAATGTTTCGATCAATCTACAGTTTTCAACGACGAACATTTTCAACGACGAACATTTTCAACGACGAACATTTTGCTTCGATAAATCGGGCCCTGATAGCACTGTAGCGAATTTTATGACGACATGAAAATTGAAATTTTGCAAAATTTGTCTAATATTTGAAATGACGTAGCTCAGCGGTGCCTCAACCAAATTTAACAAGCAATAGCTTAAATTAAAGACAATTATCTTGCCAAGGCCCAATTTTTGCCGAATGTAGTTCGTGGCGGCAAATTTTTAGTTATTTTAGTTTTTATCAAAAGTTACGTCTTTAACGGGCTGTAGTATTGAAGCAAATCATAATAATTACAATTTAAGAAGTGCGGTGCCTCCATATACGTCTGTTCTAACCGTGTGCAAAGTTTCATTTGAATCGTCTTTTGCAGCTGAGAGTAATCTTGAAAAAATGAGCACCATAGCCCAACTTTAGAAACCTGAAGTTTGCCTACACATACGTATTTTCCAAAAAATAGGAGCTAATTTTTCTGTACTAAAATCCACTGACAAAGGTAAGGTAGCGCTCAGCAACAAAACTCATGTTTGGCGCTCAGCTCATGCAATAAATAGCACTACCACTTAATTGTATATAGAGGGAGACATCAAAAAAACCTATTTACAATACAGTTCAGCACTTTAATGTGAATGTGTCAAATTTTATGACCATGTCGAATTTCCTATTCACACTAATTTTGTTTTTGACCTACAAGCGATTTGACGTTGACAAATTGTGTCAATCATGATTTTTAGCTTCATGGCACTCTAATAGACTTCCGCATGCAATAAACACAAAAATTTTGCTTCGTCACTTTCCGGCAAACGTTCGTCACTTTTCGCGAACGACGAAGCTCGTCGTACGCCGACGAAGAAGGAACTTTTTTTGCACAGTACTGTAGCTGTAGCTCAGCGAAATTTCAACCGATTTTGATGATCTTGGTATCAATAGGAAGATCTCTCAAAAATCTAGACGTGATTGATTTTCGATTTTTCCTTTTTATTTTTGATTTTGCAAAAAATCGATTTTTCGAGAATCAGTCGTGTTTGAGCGACTACAAAAAGTGCTGCGGGCCAAAATTTGAAAATCAAAAAACTTTCACGTCTGCATTTATATTCTTTCTTTCATAGTGCAAATTTTCAACTCAATCGCAAACGGCAGCTGGACCCAGGTCCAAAAAAGTAGTCGATTTCGCTACGCGAAAATGTAAAGTTTGCTCACACGTTTCACTTTTTCAAAATTAGACCTTTCCTAGGACTGCATATTTCCGTTGAAAAAGTTACAAAAAGCCTTCCTCAATTTTTTAAGAAGATTTATCAGCTTTGTTTTTCATTTTGGATTTGCTATTTTCACAGCTTAATAACTCAGCAAAACTTCAACGTGTGCTTAAGTTTAATACATCGATTTAAAGCTAAGAAACCGCATATTTCAATGATATGAGTAATCCTGTTATATTTACAAACTGCGTTACGAGTTGTCGTCGACCGTCGGTCACGCTGTTTATATATACGTCTCAAAATCGAAAAACAATGGCGTACTTAGAAAAGAATTTTGGGGAATAATTTTTTTGTAATATGTTAAAGTGCACTTTTTGGCAATTTTAATACTTAAATTCGCGTTAACAAACTCAAAATAATTAAGCCAGGAAGTAGCGGGAAAAAATTGTAGATGTTTTTATATTTAAGACCGAATTTGCTCAACTGGAGACGTATCAGAATTTGTTCCGACAAGAAAATTAAAACAATAGATCACATCTGACAGAGTGAATCTGTAAATGCAGCATAATGTACTCGCCTAGATCCGCATAGGCTTTAATGAAAGATGATAACACAGAATACTAAACCACAGAGTTGCAGAGTCTTCGCCCTTCGGGTTGTAGCCCCCAGGAAAAAATGTATATACACGTGTACTGTATATATCGTGGCTGAAAGTGCTATTTGGATGAGTTGGCGATTTATCCGGCTGAAACTGCTATAGCAGTTTCAGCCGAATGAGACTGCTATTGAAAGGCATTGGATAAAACTGCTAATTATCAGCGGTTATAAAACAAACCACATACCAGGTGACCCACACGCGAAAAGATTGTGCACACGAGCACACAACTGATATATGTGTGAGAATTATACTTAACCTTTAAAGGGTCACACAATTGTTTGCCAAACTGAAGTTTAGGCCACTGTTATGTTATATACCTATTATGCTGCATTTACAGATTCACTCTGTCAGATGCGATCTATTGTTTTAATTTTCTTGTAGGAACAAATTCTCATACGTCTCCAGTTGAGCAAATTCGGTCTTAAATATAAAAACATCTACAATTTTTTCCCGCTACTTCCTGGCTTAATTATTTTGAGTTTGTTAACGCGAATTTAAGTATTAAAATTGCCAAAAAGTGCACTTTAACATATTACAAAAAAATTATTCCCAAAATTCTTTTCTAAGTACGCCATTGTTTTTCGATTTTGAGACGTATATATAAACAGCGTGACGACGGTAGACGACAACTCGTAACGCAGTTTGTAAATATAACAGGATTACTCATATCATTGAAATATGCGGTTTCTTAGCTTTAAATCGATGTATTAAACTTAAGCACACGTTGAAGTTTTGCTGAGTTATTAAGCTGTGAAAATAGCAAATCCAAAATGAAAAACAAAGCTGATAAATCTTCTTAAAAAATTGAGTAAGGCTTTTTGTAACTTTTTCAACGGAAATATGCAGTCCTAGGAAAGGTCTAATTTTGAAAAAGTGAAACGTGTGAGCAAACTTTACATTTTCGCGTAGCGAAATCGACTACTTTTTTGGACCTGGGTCCAGCTGCCGTTTGCGATTGAGTTGAAAATTTGCACTATGAAAGGAATATAAATGCAGACGTGAAAGTTTTTTGATTTTCAAATTTTGGCCCGCAGCACTTTTTGTAGTCGCTCAAACACGACTGATTTTTGAAAAATCGATTTTTTGCAAAATCAAAAATAAAAAGGAAAAATCGAAAATCAATCACGTCTAGATTTTTGAGAGATCTTCCTATTGATACCAAGATCATCAAAATCGGTTGAAGTTTCGCTGAGCTACAGCTACAGTACTGTGCAAAAAAAGTTCCTTCTTCGTCGGCGTACGACGAGCTTCGTCGTTCGCGAAAAGTGACGAACGTTGGCCGGAAAGTGACGAAGCAAAATTTTTGTGTTTATTGCATGCGGAAGTCTATTAGAGTGCCATGAAGCTAAAAATCATGATTGACACAATTTGTCAACGTCAAATCGCTTGTAGGTCAAAAACAAAATTAGTGTGAATAGGAAATTCGACATGGTCATAAAATTTGACACATTCACATTAAAGTGCTGAACTGTATTGTAAATAGGTTTTTTTGATGTCTCTTTGATATACAATTAAAGTGGTAGTGCTATTTATTGCATGAGCTGAGCGCCAAACATGAGTTTTGTTGCTGAGCGCTACCTTACCTTTCTCAGTGGATTTTAGTACAGAAAAATTAGCTCTATTTTTTGGAAAATACGTATGTGTAGGCAAACTTCAGGTTTCTAAAGTTGGGCTATGGTGCTCATTTTTTCAAGATTACTCTCAGCTGCAAAAGACGATTCAAATGAAACTTTGCACACGGTTAGAACAGACGTATATGGAGGCACCGCACTTCTTAAATTGTAATTATTATGATTTGCTTCAATACTACAGCCCGTTAAAGACGTAACTTTTGATAAAAACTAAAATAACTAAAAATTTGCCGCCACTAACTAACATTCGGCAAAAATTGGGCCTCGGCAAGATAATTGTCTTTAATTTAAGCTATTGATTGTTAAATTTGGTTGAGGCACCGCTGAGCTACGTCATTTCAAATATTAGACAAATTTTGCAAAATTTCAATTTTCATGTCGTCATAAAATTCGCTACAGTGCTATCAGGGCCCGATTTATCGAAGCAAAATGTTCGTCGTTGAAAATGTTCGTCGTTGAAAATGTTCGTCGTTGAAAATTTTGGATTGATCGAAACATTTTCAACGACGAACATTTTGCTTCGATAAATCACTTTTCGCGAACGACGAAGCTCGTCGTACGCCGACGAAGAAGGAACTTTTTTTGCACAGTACTGTAGCTGTAGCTCAGCGAAACTTCAACCGATTTTGATGATCTTGGTATCAATAGGAAGATCTCTCAAAAATCTAGACGTGATTGATTTTCAATTTTTCATTTTTATTTTTGATTTTGCAAAAAATAGATTTTTCAAAAATCAGTCGTGTTTGAGCGACTACAAAAAGTGCTGCGGGCCAAAATTTGAAAATCGAAAAACTTTCACGTCTGCATTTATATTCTTTCTTTCATAGTGCAAATTTTCAACTCAATCGCAAACGGCAGCTGGGACCCATGTCCAAAAAAGTAGTCCATTTCGCTACGCGAAAATGTAAAGTTTGCCCACACGTTTCACTTTTTCAAAAATTAGACCTTTCCTAGGACTGCATATTTCCGTTGAAAAAGCTACAAAAAGCCATACTCAATTTTTTAAGAAAATTTATCAGCTTTGTTTTTCATTTTGGATTTGCTATTTTCACAGCTTAATAACTCAGCAAAACTTCAACGCATTCTTAAGTTTAATACATCAATTTAAAGCTAAGAAACCGCATATTTTAATGATATGAGTAATCATTTTATATTTAAACAAAAATATTTTTGTACAGGCTACAAAATTGTCCAAAAAATTAAAAATTTTTTATCAAAATATGCACATCAAATTAAAGCTATTTTTATTTTAAACAACTTTCCTTCAAGACATTATGGTCAAAAATGTCGCTGAAAAAAATTAAACGCCAAAGTCGGTTCCCCTGAGCGCCACCTTAAGGCCGATTCATACGCTGCAATTTTACTGCGATTTTGCCGCAGCGTTTTTGTCGCTGCGGCAAAACGCAGCTTGCCGCACGCAAAACGCAATGTCTGAACAAACGCAGCGTTTTTAGTGCGGAACGCCTGCGTCTTGATGTTGCCGCAGCATTTTAAACGCCAGACTGCTATTCGACCTGCGATTTCATTGCGTCTTGATGCCGCGGACGTGTTGGTTTAAACAATTTTTGCGGAGCAACTTGTCGCTTTTTTGAAACAGTAAAGACGCAGCAAACTGGCATGCGAGACGCACTAAAGCCGCCAAGTTTGGTCAGACGGTGCGTTTCGCTTGCGACAACCTGCGGCTTGCGTTTTACGTCAAAAACGCAGCGGCAAAATTGCACCGTGTGAATCAGTCTTTAGTATGGGGCTCAGGCTTAGTATCTTGGGCTCAGGCATAGGTACTAAAAAATCAGGGGTCATAGCTCAAGAAAACCGAATTTGTGGCCAGGGGTTTATTACAAAAAAACGGTTCCCTTAAGCACAAGCAGGGGCGGGCCGTGACCTCCAAAAGGGGGGGATAAGGCACAAACCTATTCTACCTTATTTGACTTTTTTGTTATATTCACAAACTGCGTTACGAGTCGTCGTCGACCGTCGGGGTTAATCAGAAAAAGGGTCGTAACTTTCGCTATGACTGTCGTAGGATCATAAAAATAGTGTCACAACAAAAACAAATTTTTGCAGTTTCAAATGATATGTTACATGAGGGCGTAATACCCAAAAACAAGTAAAAATTTAAAATTATAATTTTTGACGCACGTTTAACGTTACGTTACGAGGTCATGTCACCCATCATTTTACAGCTCTGGCAATTTGCTTTAAAATGATGCTAAAATTATCGCTGTACCACATAGGTATCAAGAGTTATGCCCCCTTAATAAACCCTTTGATAAAAGGGACTGACTACGTAGATCACACCATGTGCGATGAAATCTCACTGTCGGTGCCCAAGTGCTAAAATTTAAAAAATGTGAAATTTCTAAATGTTTTTACAAAAACGATGATGGTACTTACGGATTTTGTCTAACTTTTTGCAAAGTTTGAGAGCTCTGGACCCGATTTATCGAAACAACAAATGTTCGTCATTGAAAATGTTCGTCGTTGAAAAAGCAAATGTTCGTCGTTGAAAAACAAAAGTTCGTCGTTGAAAAACAAATGTTCGTCGTTGAAAAACAAATGTTCGTCGTTGAAAGTTCGTCGTTGAAATAGTTCGTTGTTGAAAAATTTTTCAACGACGAGCTTTGGTTTTTTAGAACATTATTATGTTCTAAAAAACAAAAGCTCGTCGTTGAAAAAATTTTCAACGACGAACATTTCAACGGAGCTCAAGACATCCGTTGAAATGCTCGCCGTTGAAAATTTTTCAACGACGAACATTTGTTTTTCAACGACGAACATTTGTCCTATAAATTTTAGAAATTTTTTTATATGGATTTTATTGCTCAGAGTTCGACTTCGAAAACACATAATGACATTTTTTATCCAAATCCGACATAAATGTTAAAAACCAAAATAATGTTCAACTAGAGAAGCACATAAGGTACATTTTGGTATATAAAGTGTGACTATACGCAAAGCATAAGCAGAGTTATCGTTTGCCGAAAATTCACTCACGTTTGGTGCTTTGGGAGTCACGTGACATAATCACGTGATTTAAAATTTTGCCTCCAGGGTTCCTTTGTGCCATACTACATATATGTATAGTAAAGTTTGACATTTGCCAACTTTTTCGCCAATTTTCGATGTAACCCCCGATTCCCGGAGCCGGCTTCGGGAATCAAGGATTTGGGCCGTATTTTTTAAAAACAGCCAAAATGACCTATCATTCTTGAAGGAAAGTTGCCCAAAATACTATTTCTGATGTTTTGACGTGCATATCTCCATAGCAAAAAATTTGGAAAAAATTGGACAATTTACTGATTTTATTCGACTTTTACACAAATTCAGCAAGTAAGCCAGTGCATCAACGCTTTTTGAGGTTTTGCGATACGTAGATTTTATTAGTCGTAATGAAAATTTAAAACAATTTTATTGCGTTTTGTGCAAAAAAATCGCACAAGAAAAAATTATCAGAAGCAGCAGACTCAAATACATGTATGTATATGCTGTGTGAATACTTTTTCGGCATTCGATTATAAAATGCTGGTAAGATATTTTTCTACAAAATTTTGCACAATTATAGCCTTAGGCTCTGCGCAGTTGAACAATTTTTTAGTTTTTTAGAATACAGCTTAGAAATTTTTTTATATGAATTTTATTGCTCAGAGTTCGGCTTCGAAAACACAATGACATTTTTTATCCAAACCTGACTTAGATGTTAAAAACCAAAATAATGTTCAACTAGAGAAGTACATAAGCTACATTTTGGTATATAAAGTGTGACTATACGCAAAGTATAAGCAGAGTTATCGTTTGCCGAAAATTCACTCACGTTTGGTGCTCTGGGAGTCACGTGACATGATCACGTGATTTGAAATTTTGCCTCCAGTGTTCTTTTGTGCCATAGTAATTACAAGAATTTATCTTAAATTTTTGATGCGTTTGCTTTTCAGCTATTTTCTCAGTAAATTGACTAGTTATTAAAAAAGTGGGGGACAAGCCTGGGGATTTTAAACATGTCAAAAACCTTGCCAACTTTCAGCCCCAACAGGTAATCGTATGATTCAGAGCTGTGGCGCAAACTTAATAAAAAAATCCTAATATTTTGGAAAGGAGCTTTTTTTAGCCGATTGTACTGGAAACAAAATCAAAGGCTAGGTTTCAATGCATGACATACATTTAAGTAAGATATTGTTCTACTTAATGCAAAAGATCGCTTGTGATTTGAATTTGTAAACGCTGAGTTATAGCTTTCCAAAAAAACACCTAAAAACGCAATTACCCCCTTAAGGGGGTAGTGTCGCGAAAGCAGTCGATTTTGCGCGACTATAAAACTTTTTCAGTAAAACATTGGTCATGGTTCTTTATATATTCTTAAAATATATTTCAAGCCAGGATGGGGGGATGTTGTTGGCAGGCGGTCCGGGAAAAATAGGGCTGAGGACAAACAAGGGCTGGGATCGACAGGGTCCAATATCTGAACAGAGTTTGGGTGCCATAGAGGGACAGTTTGGGGTCAAATTGGGTATTCTGGAAAAGGGCAGTCATTGGGGAGCCGAAATTAGGGAAATCCAAATTAGAGATGTAGCGGAGGTACTGGTGGGGGAACAGGACTGGGACAGCAGGTCTTCTAGTTTCTGCAATTTATCAGGGTGGACGGGGCCAATGGAATGGTGGAATGAGCCAGACCAATAGGTGGGGGTGGAGTTTTGTGTGACGGTGCCGAGGGTGTACTGAACGTCTTCTTCCCAGCGCCCAGAGCGTTAGGTCAGGTCACTGTGGCCGACATGAATAATGACCTGATAAACTGGGTCAAGTCCATTCGGTTGAGGAGCCGGGGGATGTCCTCGATGCGCATATGGGAGTCACATATCACAACTCCGCCTTCGATACCGCGAAGGTACGCAATATCGGAGTCGCCCAGGATCAAGTATGCCAGGGGGGCCAAAAATCTGGGGGAGCGACACCATTGGGCCAGGTCAAGGGGTGGGGGCTGGTTTGTGGAAATGCGGACACTCGTTTCTTGGAGGATAAGTCCGTGTTTATCTTGGCCTGGGTGATCACAGCAGCACGTACGTCGAAGAAGATGACATAGA
>JASANF010013947.1:0-20383 GCA_030248245.1 Trissonchulus sp. WLG1_4
GGTTTTCGCAGTCGAAAAAATCGACTTTCTCCGATCGGGCTCAAATTTTGTCCAAACATTGTATCACATAACTTATTAAGCTATGCAAAGTTTTAGCTCCCGAAATTGATCCTGGCGGGAAATACGACCTTTCAAAAATTGACATTTCGAGTGAAAAATCGATGTCTGAGTTAACATTTGTAATTCTTTATAAAAATTTATCCAAGCAAGTTTGGATGATGAAAAGATTGTCCTAGGTGTAAAATAAGTTGAAAAATTCAAATCTAAAGTTATTTTTGCTGTAGACTGCAAAAAATGCAAAGATTTTGGCCATTATTTAAAAAAATTCCTTTTTCGCTAAAACACATTTTGCCCCAAACTACACCCGGAACCCCCACGTCCGTAAATGTTAAAACGGAATCTAAGACGTTTTTATAAGCTCTAAAACATATAAAAAAATTAGCAAAATCCAATAATCCTCCGGGGGTCAAAAATGCCAAAAACTGAAATTTCGCATGTACTGGCTGGTGACTACCTCTGACTTAAGGGGGTAGTGTCGCGAAAGCAGTCGATTTTGCGCGACTGTAAAACTTGTTCAGTAAAATGTTAGCATTGTTCTTCTATTTTAAAATTGTACCAAAAGCCAAATTATTTTGCCGTATACGTAGTAAAAAGTACAAAAATTTGCAATGAATTAGCCATAGCACAAAATAGCGTGAATAGCGCAAATAGCCTCATGTGCTATAAGCGCTGTCCAAAATCAGCATCACTATTAAAGGGAAATTAACACAAACACCAATAGGCCAGCGTAGCTCAGTTGGTAGAGTGTTAAGCTGGAAGTTAGCAATGGGTGGTTCAAATCTGCCATTTGCTGTAGAAGTTTCATCCATATCCAAAAATAGCACATAGCACCTTCGATAGCGCTTATAGCGCAAATAGCGATATAGCACTCCCAAAGCGCTATAGCGCAAGTAGCGCATATCGCACCTGATAGCGCATATAGCGCAAATAGCGCATGTGGCGCTCCCAAAAAGCGCTATAGCGCATATAGCGCATATAGCACCCTCGATAGCGCATATAACGCAAATAGCGCATATAGCACCCCCAACGAAGCGCTGACAGCGCAATTTAGCGCATGTAGCATCCACTCGATGGCGCACATAGCGCAGAATAGCGCATATAGCACGCAGCCCATCAAGAGCGCTATAGGCGGGAATGGCTTGCAGTGGCTCGCCCCCTTCGATCCAGCGCCCCATAGCGCCGATAGTTCGCAGGGTGGCACCCCCACGTCGCGACTGTGGCGCGGGGGGCGCTTATAGCTCACCGCAGGGGCTGTCTAGCGCAAATGGCGCGTACGAGCACCCCACAATAAAGCATGCATCATAGCGGCATACAATTCGCATATAGCTAATTCCGATAGCGACATCATTCAGCGCATATAGACGCATATAGCGGACCAAAATACGCGACTGGACTTTGGAGCAATACGAATAGGGCACCGACTTGGTAGGTCAGTCTGTAATATTATCCTACTATGTACTCTTGATATAACTGAGGGTGTTATTGTACAGCATTGTCGAGCACCCGCATCCATACTATACACTCTTCTTGACATAACTGCTCCTATCTTACGGCATTGTCGTCGAGCACCCACATCCAGGCTTTGTACTCTTGATATAACCTATAATGTACTCTTGATATAACTGCGCCAGTCTTACAGCATTGTCGAGCACCCGCAACCAAGCCATGTACTCTTGATATAACCTATGATGTACTCTTGATCTAACTGCCCCAGTCTCAAGGGCGTACCCAGGGGGGGGGGGGGAATGGGGGGAAATCCCTCCCCCCGAAATTTTTCCCCAGTGATTTTTTACACAAGGGTCCCCCCTTTGGTTTTTATGGTCCGGCCAGAAAAATTTTCTGATACGTCTCCAATGGACTAAATTTTTGGCCAAAAAAATCAAAAATTTTCCCAATTTTTTTCTGGGGGCTGCCGCCCCCAGACCCCTTTTGTCCTTTGGTTTTTATGGTATGGCCGGAAAAACTTTCTGATACCCCTTCAATTGACACAATTTGGCCAAGAAATCGAAAATTTTCCCTATTTTTTTCTGGGGCTGCCGCCCCCAGACCCCTGCAGCTTTGTGGTTTAGTAATCTTGCGTTTGTAAGGCGTTTTACGAGTGTTAAAATTGCTAAAAAGAGCATTTTAACCCATTACAAAAAAATCGAACCCCCCCCGAAATTTTTTTCTGGGTACGCCACTGCCCAGTCTAGCATTGCCGAGCACCCGCATCCAGGCCATGTACTCTTGATATAACCTATAATGTACTCTTGATATAACTGCTCCAGTCTTACAGCATTGTCGAGCACCCGCATCCATGCCTCCCACTCTAGCTCCCCCAGACGCCACTTGACCCCCCCGTGGCCGTCCTGCCCGCCGATGATGGCCCCCCCGCTCCGGGCCGCCTCGAACGCACGCTGCTGCACCTCCTCTGGCGGCAAGTGCAGGTTGTCGATGCCCGCGCGCGCCGCACGAATCTGCAATGCCGTACAATCCCACTCCCACTGTCCCATGTAACAGGGTCAAAATTTGGGGGTTGCTCTCTGGCCAAATTTTGGGGACATTCACACCACTTGATAGACCAAAAATACCTAAAATTTTTGTAAAATTTTCCCAAAAAAGTGCCATTTTTGCTGAATTTTGCCAAAATTTTTGGGACCTTCCCACCCGGCATATCGATTTTGGGGGAAGGGGTCCCCCCTATCCCCCCTCATTTACATGTATGGTCTCATAGTCTCATAGTTCCAGACATATGTAAGAGGGGGGGGGCTCAAAACCGAGGATCCGTGGGAAAGGGTCCCACAGTCCCATAGTTCCACACATACAATACAATATGTAAGAGTGGGGGGGGGTCAAAATATAGACGATCTGTGCAGGAGGGTGCAGAAACTTTGGGCAATATAGCCCTTTTTAAAAAACAATTTAAGATTTAAAAAAAATTAAAACTTAAAAAAATGTTAAATTGCAAAATTTATGGTATTTTTGGTGAATTAAGGGGGGAGGTCCCATAATCTAGCTGGAGAGCCCCCAAATTTTGACCCCGTTACATGTATGTTCCCACATCACGCACAATGTGGAATTATTCCTTATTTATTTATTATTATTATTAAGTACGGCTCTCCCACCAACTTGCCAACGAAATGTCTCCTTTTCTATCGTTTCCAACATAAACATCTGTCAACTAATTTAATTTTCCATTGTCAAATCGATATCAAACAGACATACGCAAACTTTTACGCGATATATCATAAACGGAAAAACATATATAATTGTGCTAGCACTACAAAGGAAGCTAGCTGATCAGAAAAGTTAAAAAAATAAAAAAGAATAACCAGAACAAAGGTTACGGAACAAAACCCGATTAGCTGCCACCCAATAAAATGTCTAAATTCATACTCTAATTGAGTAATTGCTTACTAGGCTTGAGTAATAGCTAGTTGTATGTACACATAATATTACTCGTGATAATATTATAAAGTTCTCACACCCAAAAAGCAATAAGTAAAGTAAACCGGTTTGTTAATGTAGCATGCTATTTTGTACGAGAAAACAAAAAGAACACCCAAGTACTCCATCCACTTAACAACCACAGATCTAGAGTAATTAATTAGTAGTTCCTTGCATGGTGCTTTCGCCACCAATAAAAATATTCACATAAGTTTTCAATTTGTAGGGATATTGTGGACGTATCTAAACTATGTTCTGACCACGCTACAATGGGAATCGTGCGTTGTCACACTTCCACCACTCTCTATGAAAAAATTTTTTTCGAAATTTTGTAGAACTATTTAAATTTACAAAATCGCCTATTTATTCGCACTGGCGAGTGTGTTTGCGCAAAGTGAAAGTTCATGGTTTGGAGTAGTAGCATGACCAGTGACCACTGATGTGTGTGTGTATGTATGTGTCTGTGTGTGTGTGTGTGTGTGTGTGTGTGTGTGTGTGTGCACTACCTGTGCCTCGCAGGCATTAATGAGGTTGTGGGTGAGATAGAATGCCTCCTCCACGCTCCCGCCCAGCACCATGAAACCGTCGTTGGGCAGAAACACGCCCTGCAACCACACACCACACCCAGTGTTAGTACCTCGGCAAACATTGCTCACACCAAGAGTACATAATAGTGTCTCACTCTAAAGAAGAATGTTCTAGTGCAGGCAGATGCGCTCGTCGTTTTCGGCCTACCTGTTCACTTTTTCTTGACCAGGTATGTGGCCAATCAGAAGCGAAATAGTCGTCTTACTCTTCTTCAATACAGTGAGATACATGTACTCTTGGTTATGCAGATGAGGGCGCAAGTTTCGAAGCTTTACTTCTTTGCAAACAATTTACAAATAATGGATGGAATTATTGTAGAAGGGTGCTCTGAGCAAACTGTTAAGCAGTCGCAAAACAACTGCTTAACTATTAGGTCGATTCATACTTACAGCCGTATGTTCGTTCAGCTGACGAAATGACGGGATAATGACGTCACAGGCGCTGGCTGATCCACTGCACTAGGCTGCTAGTGACGTCACTCTGCCCGCTAAACGGACATACGGACGAAAGTTTGAATCGAGCCTTACTTTTCGTAATTAGTATTCAGACATTGTGGTTGAAAGCTGGAGCTTTGATCAAGAAAGAAAGTATCTACATAAATAGCTAAAACTTGCACCCAGGAACTGCCTGACATTGTCGGCTGCTGTGAATGTTTGAATCCAACCAGGGTTTTTTTTGGGTCCACGAGTGGGTCCAGACTCAAGTTCTCTTAACTGGACCCAGCAAAAATTAACCTGACCCAAGCCAGACCCAAGGGCGTAGACAGGGAGGGGTCGCGGGGGTCGCGAACCCCCTTTTTGGTTGAACCTTAAGAAATTGTCAACAAGGGTCCCCCCTTTGGTTTTTATCGCCCCGCCGACGAAATTTGTTGATACGTCTCCAATTGACCGAATTTTGCCTGAAAATCAAAAAATTCTCGAATTTTTTTCTGAGGGCGGCCGTACCCAGACCTCTGCATCTCTATGGCTGACTAGTCCTTGTTATTATCTTTCATCAAAGCCTATGCATCTCTACAAAAGTACATTATGCTGAATTTACTTGTATAATACATTGTCTGATGTGACGTTCCCATACTTAGTTTTTAATTTTCCTGTCGGAAAAAATTTCCGATACGTTTCCAGTTGACCAAATTCGGCGTAAACAGTTAAAAAAATCTCCATTTTTTCTGGGGGCTGTCGCCCCCAGTAACCTGTGACTGCCTGATCTTGCGTTTGCACTGCGAATTAAAGTGTTAAAATTACAGTAAATACTAAAATAAATGTGAAAAGTGTATTTTTACCCATTACAAAAAAGTCAATCCCCCGAAATTTTTTTCTGGGTATATACGCCACTGACAGCGGACAGTGAATTTATTTAGATTAAATGACTACATAAATGACCGCAAACTACGTTTTGTTATGTAAACTTCGCTAAAAGGTGTAACAAATCTTTGGTTCTGGCCTGGAGGCTGCCGCCCCCAGACCCCTGCAGCTGTGTGACAGTGATTTTGCATTTTATTTTTATGTCGAAATTGCAAAAAAGTCGATATATATTTCATTCCATTACAAAAACTGGAAAATCAATTCCCCCGAAATTTTTTTCTGGGTACGTCAATGCGTACCTAGCACAGAAAATGACATTATATAACAGGGGCGTTGCCAGAGGGGGAATGGGGGAATTCCCCCCGCCCGAAATTTTTACCGACTGAAATTTTCCAACAAGGGTCCCCCCTTTGGTTTTCATGGTCCGGCCGGAAAAAATGTCCGATACGTCTCCAATTGATCGAATTTGTCCTAAAAATTAAAAATTTCCCCAAATTTTTTTCTGGGGGCTGTCGCCCCCAGACCCCTGCTAATCTGTGGCTTAGTTTTCTTTGCTTTTGTCTTCTCTGGAAGCATGTGCTTGTAATGTTGGATTGTGCACAATGTATTTGCTTAATACACTGTTTAGTGTATCGTTTTAGCTATTTTATTGTCACAAAAATGACAATTTTTAGTAAATTTACACGTTTTAATGCCAGAAAATTTTGAAAAATTTGCAAATTTTACAGTTTTTGGAACCTTTCCAGCCCGCAATTTTTGTAACTTTCGGTGTTTTGACCTCCAATTTTACGTTTGATGCTGCTGTGGTCGAAAATAAGCATTGTTTTAACCGACAAATGCTAAAATGTGTCGCTTTTTGCGTTAAAATTGCAATTAGGTGCATACTAATACACTTCAAAAAATCGAAAAGTCATTCCCCCCCCAAATTTTTTTCTGGCTACGCCACTGTTATATAATATAAATGTCTACTTACGATTTACAACATATATATTCTTGACCCAGTCAGTGCTTAACTGGACCTAACGAAAATTAACCTGACCCATCGTGGACCCACTGTCGATTTTGAAAAAAAACCATGAATCCAACAATATTCAGACAATAGAATGTCTACCAGACGAGTCTCGTCTGAAAACTCGTCTGATTCAGACATTAAGACCGTCTGAAGAAGCTGACTGTCATTCACAACACAGACCAACGAATTCATGCTTGTCCAGTCTCTAAGAGTGCCAGTCCGATCTTTGGGTTAATAGTGGGTAAACCACTGGCATATTTTTACAGGGGGAATTCGGATGGAGTGCGCCCTCCCCTATAACCAATTTTTTTGCAAAACGACGTTTCAACGACTTTTCGCTTGTAGCTATATTAATTATGTTCCTGTGGTCGTGGTGTGGTTTTAATAATGTACTTTTTTTATTAAATTATCAAGGATCAATGAAGCTCGAAATTACGTACAAAAACAGTGTTTTCGCTGTAAAATCCCCAATTAGCGAAGAGGCAACCCTCCTGTAAAATTTTGCATAAAAATAAGCCAAAAATCATGAAACAGTGTTCTTGTGATAATCACTACTTGAATTGGCAGTCTTCAGGACAAATATGAATTAGTCAACACAAACATGAAACCTGGGGAGGGGGGCTAGCCGAATAATATTATATATTAGTAGCCAAACACCACACGTGATTAGTTGTAGTTGGGAGGCGGTCGTGCCTGATACCTGAGTCTCACACGCTTCTACCACATTTTTGGCATAGCGAAATGCCTCCTCAATGGATTTGCCGCAAGCCAGACACCCATAGTTGGGCAACATTATCACCTAGAAAATATTGTCACAACGCAATTAACAATTACAGCACACTATTATCACCAAAACGAACAGTATTCAGTCAGCAGGGGCGGATCCAGGATAAAAATTTGGTGGGAGGCATACAATTTTGAAAATTTTCAGAAAAATGTTTTGAAGGTTGCAGAGGCAAAAATTTTTTTGGCTAGACATAAGCCGAAAAACCCTTATATACAATTTCACTTTAGAAAAATGGGAGAGGGGGCACCGCTACTACCCCTTCGCCCCCCCCCCTAGATCCGCCACTGTCAGTCAAATGTTCAAATGATACATCAATTAGTGTTTTCGTCCAAGTATATACTAGTGACCTTGTTGCTGGGCCCCAAGTCCCTGATGAGCTGGTCCCTGCTGTCGGCCGTCCACTCCGCCGTGGGGTCATAGTGGTAGAAGGAGACCGGGCCCACCACCATCGCCTCCTGGCTGATCGGCAACAGACCGCGCTTCATCGCCGCCACCTGAAACAACAACAACCAAATGGGGGATAGACAGGTAGGATCAGAGACTGGACCAATGGGCGTGGGGGGGTGGCTTTCACCCCTCCCCCCCTCCGAAGGCATCCTCACCACTCCGTCCCCCCCCCCGCCGCCGATTGCTTGCTCAGGACGCATCATTCACAGGAACCAAAAGTCTGATCAAAAAAAGGCTCGACCCTGAGACAAAAAGAAACACGCGATTTCATTACGAACAGCAAGTATATATCAACAAGAGTACAGCGAGTAGTCACAAACATCAATCACGCCATCTGTTTTGTCTCAGGGTTCAGCAATTTCTGGTCAGACTTTAGAATGCCGTTGCTTACGGCGCCAACGACGGGCGTGTGCAGATGGATGATGCAGCGGACGTCTGGCCTGGACTGGTGGATGGCCGAGTGCATGGCGAACTCCACCTTCTGCACGCCCTTCCCGCTCGTCCCGCCGTCCAGCACATCCCCCTGAAACAAATCACACAAACTATACGATACACTGCACACACACACACACACACACACACACATATATATATATATATATATATATATATATATATATATATATATATATATATCGGCGGCCCCCCCCCCCCCCCCCAAAAAAATTGGATATTTTCGCGTTTTTGGGGAAAAAAATTTCCGTTCGGTTCGAGCAGCCAGCCGGCCAGCAGCAGTGGGAACGAGCATGGGAATCGCCAGCCAGCATGGGAATCAGCCAGCATGGGAATCAGCCAGCAATGGGGAATCAGCCAATGGAATCAGCCAGCATGGAGACATGGGTATAGCAATTATTTCAGTCGCCTGCCAGCCAGCCACCACCCCCGTGGAAAATAATATGATTGTAATTATATAAGAGGAGTTTTGTGATATTATTGGTAGGGATCGTATAAATTAAGATGATTTATTAATTTAATTTAATATTTTTTTGATTTTAATTTGTGGTTGTTGTAAATTTTATTTGTATAAATTCTCAAGTTTGTATCTTTTAGTTTACATTTGTGAAAATTTATAGTTTTTTGTAATTTCAATAAATTTCTGCTTCTTGCAGTTCATTCTCTGCTTTGTGTATAATTATATTAATGTAAGTTTTCGTAATATTTTTAATTTCTGTTTTAACAACACAATCAATAGATACCATGAGAAGAATAATACATATATGTAGGTATGCTTCTGAATGATTTCGGCTAAAGGAGATTCGGCTAATAGCAGGATACTTCAACTGCCCCTGCCCCTGTAATTATTTCAATCAGAGAGTGTGCGGGCGCCTCGCTCATGCCGCTCGTGCGCCCGCTCATGCGCCCTCTCATGCGCCCTCTCATGCGCCTGTCATGCGCCCGCTCATGCCCCTTCATGCGCCGTATGCGCATGGCGTAGATGGAGAAATGCGCTTCGTGGCAATAGGCTTTAGTGGTCGTGTCATGCTATGTAGGCGAATAGCGAAATCATTTAGAAGCATACATAATACATGCACGCAGGTGGTATCTATTGATTTGTGTATATTGAAATACAGAAAAATTAAAATCATTAGAAAATTAGCATTAGATAATGAATTGATCGAAAAAGAGGAATTGGACTTGAAGGAAAATAATAAAGCTATGAATTTTATTAAATAAAAAAGTATAAAAGTTTCAAAATGTAGTAAAAGATACAAATGTGAGGATTACAAATATTTGACGGAACAGAGCAAAGTGGTGAAATTTGCAGAATGAGATTGAAGTTTAGTGTTAGAAAATTTAAATTCGTATGATAAAGTGCATTGCTTTAATTTTGATAATTAAGTTCCTAAGTGATAATTATGCATCAAAAATTTTGGCTAAGGTGATTCGGCTTGTGTAGGTAGAGTTGTATCAAGGTTGCCTTATCTGTATGTGGTGATGTGTTTTGGCCTACCGGGGCGGGGTGGGCGTAGGCTGGGGCTGGGGCCAGGGCTGGAGCTGGAAATTACCTAGTTGGGGCTGGGTTGATTTTAGCCATTTGGGGCTGGGGCTGGATTTTACCAGTTGGGGCTGGGGCTGGATTTTACCCAGTTGGGGCTGGGGCTGGATTTTACCAGTTGGGGCTGGGGCTGATTTTACCATTTGGGGCTGGGGTGGTTTTACCCATTTGGGCTGGGGGCTGGGTTTTACCCAGTTGGGGCTGGGGCTGGGTTTTACCCAACCTGGGGCTGGATTTTACCCACTGTTACATTTGGGGCTGGGGCTGGGTTTTACCCACTTGGGGCTGGGACTGGGGCTGGGGCCGGGGCTGGGGCTGGGGCTGGATTTTACCCAGACCCCAAGCTCCCCCCTAAAATGTCGAAAATTTCGGGACAAGCCCCCCCCAAACTGAGACCCCGTGTACATGTATGTATATATATATATATATATATATATATATGCCATATGGCTATAAATTACTTAGAAAGGGACAATAGCAGCATACATGTATGAAGGGGGAGATAAGGGGGAACCCCCAAAAATCGAGAGGCCGGGGGGAGGGTTTCCAAAATTCGGGCAAAATTTTTAAAATTTGGAACTTTTTTGAAAAAAATTTTACAAAATTTCGCAAAAATTTAGGGTATTTTTGGTCGATCAAGGGGGAGGGTGCCCAAAATTTGGCCGGAGAGCCCCCCCAAATGTTGACCCCGTTACATGTATGGATAGCAATTATCCAGGCGAATGAAATGGCCGATTTGGACAAAGTTTCAAACATGACTGATCAATTGGGTATTCCAAAGAAAAAAATTGTTGATGTCTGCCGCAACGGCGTTCAGCAGAAAGACGCTAAAAAGGCTCGAATACTCAAAATCCAAGTTCGACACCAAGAGTCGCGCTTGGCATTTGATCATGGCTGCCCAACTTTACAGACTAAAGTTACCTGTCACAAATAATCTACACGCTGATTGGCGACATAATTGTTTAAAAACCCTTATAAAAAATGACCAAATTTTGACGAGCTTGCATTCGTTATTAGCATTATATCACTGGCAAGCAGGAGAGCATCTCACTCTTCTTCTTCCACAAAAACTAATAACAAGAGTACATAATAGAAGAGGCGTAGGACTGGAGTGCTTACGGCGAAATCCAGTTTCATGATGGTACTGGCGGTGACCTCGTGATAGAGCAGCCCGCACGGATTGGTCAGAATGTGCTCGTTATCTTGCGTCAGGCGAAGCTGAAAGTACAACACACATCACTCCATAAATTCAATTTTATTGATTATATAAAGTCGAAAGCTATATGGGTTAAATTGACCCGTTTACATAACTACGACTTAAGGAACCAAAATTTTAGTATTAGTCTTGGACGGGTGAGTTGCGTTATCAAAAATCACACGAACTTTCGACGCCGTACTAATGGTAGATTCACACTAACAGCCACGGGCCAACAACACAGCTGGACTCTACGCTCCTTCCAATTAGGCTTCGTACGTATGAGTGCACGGGTGTGATTTCCAAAACACTCTAATTTCGTCTCAGGTTTGGATTTAGGCTTAGGCTTAGTCGCAGAGTTAGCATCACCCAGAGACTAAGCCGTTGTCTAATTTCTAAATTTATATGCCTGTGTTCATAGCCTTGCTGTAACCAAGAGTACATATTATATAATAGGTCCTATTATGTATATACTCTATAACCAAGAGTACATAATAGGATATTAATAGGTCCTAGTATTATGTGCTCTTGCTGTAACTAAAGTTACGCCCAAGCTGGTGGGTGGTACTCACAGTCATGTGGTTCTGAATGCCCGAGGTGGCCCACTGGAACAGGTCGACCAGGCGACAGAGCGAGGCCAGCTTGTTACGCATCAGGCGCTCCATCTTGGAGTAGTGAGCCACCGCCTCGCCAAGAGCACGCAGGTCTGCGATTGGGATCACCGCCGCACCACCTGAAAAACACACACACATGATACATACACGGTACACACACACATATACACAGTACACACACATTAATGTACGCAATTAGACTGCTCAAAACCAGGCGCAGTTCTACACAGTTGGGCGGGCAATTTGGTCTACTAGTACCCCCATTCCCCAATATATATTTTATTTAGAAACATCCCAGAATAAAATACACAGGACCAGTGGCGGACTCAGATAATTGCCCTTAACCCTCCTATATGGGCCTTTATCAAGGCTACCACTAGCATCTCATCAACAATAATTAGTGTTCTGTTTTTCCTCAAAATCATCACTAGACAAATGTATACATTTGACAACGAAATGCACATTCAGCAGTCAGCACTAATAATGGACAATCACTACAGCGGATATCTGCGTACTGAGTGATCCCAGCGATCCGCCATAGGCCAGGTGGTGTTTGGAGGGCGACTCTGCGGGCAGGATGAGGTCGGACAACTGTTGCAGCGCCCTTAGGCCCTCGGGGTTGTTGCCGTGCTGGCGCTCGTGGTTGATCAGCTGCTCCAGCTCAGAGCGGAACGACTGCGACTCCAGGATCTGACGCACACGCTTGCGACGCTCCATCTCATTCAGATCCTCCTGAAAACACACAAACACGCACACACTATCACACAATACACACACACAAACACACACACATTACACGCACACAAACACACAATTACACGCACACAAACACACACACACACACATTACACGCACACACACACACACATTACACGCACAGTGCACACACACACATTACACGCACAGTGCATACACACACACACACATATTACACGCACACATACACAAACACACATAACACGCACGCATGTACATGTGGGGGGGTAAGCCCCACCAGATTTTTGATTCCGATACAAGCCCCCCCTCAGATTTAACCCATCGGGACAAGCCACCCCTAAAATTTCGAAATATCCTGGACAAGCCCCACCCCAGATGAGACCCAGTGTATATGTATGCACACACCAACATAACAGGAGCTCCACTTTGTTTACAGTCAGACAGCAATTAATACAATCACGCCCATACATGGAGTGAGCGGGTTCAGGTGGCTCCACCCCCCCCCCCCCGACCACACCCCCGAATGTTCAAAAGGTAACTCACGACACCAAAATCGGTTTTCACGAAGCCAAAGCAGACGGAATTGCCCCCCCCCCTCCCAACCCGGCAGAGCTTCACCCCTTCAGACTTTCCTATCTATCCACCATCCACGTGTATATACACAAACAACGACTATCACAACCGGAAACTTTTTCCAATCCAGAGAACCAAAAATACAACTACCTACAACAAAAAATATCAAAACATCCATCAGCAAAAAAACCAGCAGTGCAAAAAACCTTGATGGCAGCCGGTCGCCTGAGATCTCGCAAATATTCGGGATCATCCGGATCGATGGAATCGATGAATCGACTCCGCTCGGGTTTGGCCCGCGGCGAAGGGGAGGGTCCATTCTCCTTGCCAGGCATTGCGTAGATTACAACAGGCAGCTCACACAAGGGCTAAGTAATTATCAGTTACTGATTGATCCTGTGTGTCCAGATCACATGGGCAAATATTCCGCCATCAAACACAAACCGCAGAGCGTCAATCTGAAACACAATACATCTTTGTATACATAAATATATACAATGCCTGTATACATTGTTTTGGGTGGGGGATTTCTTTTAAAAGGGCTGGGAGGGAAGGACGAAAATCATTTGAGCAGAGGGAGGTGAAAACCAGGATAGGATCCAAAAAAATATATATATATATATATGGGATTGGGATGATTTTGAATTTGAAACTTTTCGGCATCGGCGATTTCGATGTAACAGGGAGCGGTCTTGGGGGTATATATATAGTGGTGTGGGAAATAAAACCTACGCGTTTTGCGGGGAAAAAAACCCTAGTGCTTCCTGGCCGAACCTTTGGACATATAGGTCCTTTTTGAGTATGCAGGTTGAAAGCGCATGCCAAACTGACTTACCACAACAATTTTTGTACAGTTATGAGGCCTGTAGCATTTTTAATGAAATATCAAAATTTGACATGTTGAAAAATTTCAAAGTGACAAAATTTTCCAAATTTCTGACTTGTCATAATTTTTCACAAAAACACTTTAGGCCAACGCCGTTTGCATTTTTCAAGAGAGTTGCCTTTACTCTATACTTCTGAAGCTCAAAAACAGTGAAAAACGTTGTGGTTGACCTGTGACTGTTCAAAGTTTGTGCGGGAAAAAAACCCTAATGCGGGGAAAAAAACTCTATTTTGTTTGGTGACAATTTTTTGCTAAACTCACCCATTGTTGCTACAAAAGTTGATTCATCTGGGGTAAAAACATGCGTAGACTTAATTGAAACCGTTTTTCGGCCGAAAAACGTCGTTTTTGTCGTTTTGGACCATACCGCGACACCCCTTACGAAACCTGTTTTGGTGATGTTTCACCAAAATTTGACATTTTTTGCAATATTTAGGTTTCAGCTGCTGCATACCACTTAAATCCAAGAATGATAGACGCGGGCGGTGTTTGTCCACCGTTTCTAACGTAATAAGCGCAAAAATCTGTTTTTAATGCTTTTAAATACGGAAAAAATGCACATTTGGGCAGAAGTCATTTCTGCCAAAAAAAGGGTCTATTTTCGAAGAATCATTGTGAGTCACATGGGACGGGTGTCGGAGAAACGGGCTTTTTAGTCCATACTGCAGCCTAAGAATTGTAGAACGCGATGAAATTATGTCTATACTCACTGTTAATAGAACTACCAGGAAAAGTGATAAGGTTTTTCCCCGCATTAGGGTTTTTTCCCCGGAGGTTTCGAGACTCATTACTCAGAAACGTCAGTAGTTAGAATCCATTTTATTAGTGCAACAGTTAGGCGAAAGATGGCCGTTATAATAACAGCCGCGAGCATTAATGGATCCGATTTATGTGGAGCACAGGACGACCCGAAATGTTGAAAATAGGGTTTTTTCCCCGCACCACTATATATAACCCAGCCCCCCCCCTCCACCCAAAGATTTGAGACGGGAAGAGCGCCTCTTCGGCATAGGCGGATCTAGGGGGGGGCGGGGGGGGCTCGAGCCCCCCCCCCCATTGGGTCGAGGGGCCTATCGAGTCGGGGGCCTATCGGCCCGAAGGGCCGATAGGCTCCCGACTTGTGCATACATGTAGGTCGCTCTCCATGTTGTTTTAGGGCCTATTTAAGCCCTTGTAACCTAGATAGGCCCCTCTCCATGTTGTTTTGGGGCCTATTTAAGCCCTTGTAGCCGGCTGTGGAGTAGATGGGCCCCTTTCTATGTTGCTTTTTTGGGCCTATTTAGTCTCTTGCAGCCTGCTCTGGACTAGATAGGCCCCTCTCCATATTGCTTTGGGGCCTACTTAGGCCCTTGTAGTCGGCTGTGCACTAGATAGGCCCCTCTCGATGTTGCTTTTGGGCCTATTTAGTCTCTTGTAGCCTGCTCTGGACTAGATAGGCCCCTCTCCATATTGCTTTGGGGCCTACTTAGGCCCTTGTAGTCGGCTGTGCACTAGATAGGCCCCTGTCGATGTTGCTTTTGGGCCTATTTAGTCTCTTGTAGCCTGCTCTGGACTAGATAGGCCCCTCTCCATATTGCTTTGGGGCCTACTTAGGCCCTTGTAGTCGGCTGTGCACTAGATAGGCCCCTGTCGATGTTGCTTTTGGGCCTATTTAGTCTCTTGTAGCCTGCTCTGGACTAGATAGGCCCCTCTCCATATTGCTTTGGGGCCTACTTAGGCCCTTGTAGTCGGCTGTGCACTAGATAGGCCCCTGTCGATGTTGCTTTTGGGCCTATTTAGTCTCTTGTAGCCTGCTCTAGACCAGACAGCCCCCTCTCCATGTTGCTTTGGGGCCTATTTAAACCCCTGTAGCCTGCTGTGGACTAAGGTAGGACCCTCTCCATGTTGCTTAGGGGCCTAGATAGGCCTTGTAGCCTGCTGTGGGGTAGGTAGGTGAGGTCCCTCTCCTCTCCATGTTGCTTTGGGGGCCTATTTAGGTCCTTATAGCCCCCCCACCCGAAATTTGTTCCGACTGAAAATTGACACAATGGTCCCTCCTTTGGTTTTTATTGATCGGCCGAAAAAAATTTCTGATACGTCTCTAGTTGACCAAATTCGGCCTAAAAATTGAAAAAATCTCCATTTTTTTCTGGGTACGCCACTGGTTTTATTACAAACACATTCAACTCATTGCCTTGATATGGCCACGGCAATAACAAGATAGCGTAAAACTGAAAAACGCTATCATAAAAAGTGAACACGCTATCATAAAAAGTGAACAAAATTCTGCAGACCTCCCCCCCCCCCCAAAAAAAAATCAAAGTCTGGGACCGCCAGTGCCCTCCCCAGACACTTTCAACGACTAAACTTTTACACAAGGATCCCCCCTATTTGGTTTTATAGCCTGGCAGGAAAAAGTTTCCGATACGTCTCCAATTGATCAAATTCAGCCTAAAAATAAAAAATTTTCTCGCATTTTGTTCTGGGGGCTGCCGCCCCCAGACCCCTGCAACCTTATGGCTTTACTGTTCCTTGCTTTTGTCTTTCACGAAAGCGTATATGTATATATTTGTGCATTGTGCACTATTTATTTGCTAATACACTGTTACGTGTATCATTTAAGCTGTTTTATTGGGGTAAAATTGACATTTTAAGTAAATTTATGGTTCGTAGTGCCAAAAATCTTCTTACAGTTTTCAATTGGCTAGCTGGTGCACCCTCGCCGGCGCGCCGGTTTTGTAATTTTAGGTGTTGAACTTCAGTTTTACGTTCAATAAAAATTCGGTCCAAAAAAATTGTTTTTTTAACGAAATGTGTTAATGTGTCGTTTTTTGCGTTAAAATCGCATTTAAGTGCATTTTAACACATTTCAAAAAAATGGGGCCTATTGGTCCGGGGGCCTATCGGGGTCCGAGCCCCCCCCCATGGAAAATTTCTAGATCCGCCACTGCTCTTCGGATTTGACCAATCGGGAGAAGCCCCCTTGCTTTATGCTGAAAAAAGTGCCCAAAAAACTAAAATATTGCCACAAATTGCTGTAAAATGCTTCAAAAATGACCAAAAAGCAAAAAATCGTTTAAAATGTCAAAATTTTCACAAAAATTTCCCATGTTTAATTAAGCAAGTCAGTTCAAGCCCCGAAACGTCAGACTCAGAGCAAACCCCTCCCCTAAAATTTCGAAAATTCTGGTATATACAAGCGCCCAACCAAGACAGAGACCCCGTGTATATACATGTACGGTCAGAAATGTACCACCCACCACCTAAATCAGATCTCAAAACTTCACACCCCCACAGCACAGACCACTTCTTCACCCCGAAAGTTCTCCAAAATTTCACAAAATTAGCGCTTGGCACTGAGCCCTTTCTCCCGATATCGTCAGCTGCAGATGCTGATCTGCGTCTGGTGGGAGAAAGTCTACGAGTAGAGAAGCCAAGGATACAGCCCTTATTAGCACATATATACGTGAGTCGTGAACAGATATATTCTTACTCCTGAAAATTTTGAAGCGATTTTACAGAATCATCATACATACAGAAGAAATAACTGCTTTGTTTTCATCAAATTGAAAGTTGATGGATTAATTTAATTATTCACAACTTAATCTGTGGTGAATGAATCGAGCTTCAGTAACCTCTAATGCTTCCAGTAGCGCCAAGAAGAATACCGGTTACTGTGATGAGTGTGAAAAAATATACGTATACACAGTAATCTGCGAGCATTTTCAGATTTGTTTATCAATGAAAGCAAGCCGCGCCCTCTGGTGTCTCTGTCTCTGTGCATAAGCCTCCAAAAAACAATCGCACAAATAAGAGGCATCCTTAGCCATCACTTGTGTCTGAACTGAATTCCACCAATGTTTCCATAAATATTATACGTACATCTAAACACATAACGTATGTCCTATGTATATACTAAACACAATATAATATATACGTATATATTTGCGTGCCTCCATCCCAAGCGCATGGCTAACATTTAGGCTGGGCTGGTTCACGCCACCGCCCTCGCCAAGACCACATAAAACTACTTAAAAGTAGGCTAGGGCACGAGCCACAAGACACACTTATTACACACACACACACACACACACACACACACACACACACACACACACACACACACACACACAAATAGAACACAGAACACACATCTAGAATATATAGCTGAGGTCGGACCCTTTAAATATACATATATTAACTTTGAGTCCAATGCAAATATATATTACGTTACTTTAATTGTTTTCTAACGTTTTTATCTGTTTCACTGACTATATTAAAAAATACTTCGGGAAGTTAAAATTGTATATATTATATACACTAATACAAATTTTGACCCTGTTACATATGATCCAGTCTGCTTTGATGAAAATGAATTATTATATCAGTTTTTAACTTAGCAGGATTTAGTAGACTTGAAACTTTAAAATTTAAGTATATGCACCAACTAAAACTATTGCAAAGCATCAAGTTGTCAGTGTCAGAAGATCCTGCTTCAAGCCTTTGAGTTGATACGAACGAAGTTTAATCAGTAGCGTTTAAAACAAACTATGAATGGCGGTGCAAGTAATAAAAGATATGAAATATGGATACACAACTTTTATATAGTATTTTTTATCTCGTTCAAGTCTCATTCGCTTATACTTGTAATTTTAGCAATTTTTGGGGAAACGATCAACTTGTAACTTCAAACTTGTTCATAAAGTATTCTAGAAAGATCCGCATCCGCAGCCGCACAGATGTCTGGAGTCGACATCCGCATCCGCGGATGTCAAAAAAGTGACATCCACGACATCCCTAGTAAATACATAAGCCAAAACTATCAGCTTCTTCTCAGTAGTCTCATTGTGCAATGGTTAGCACTCTGGATTCTAACACCAGTGACCCGAGTTCAAATCTCGGTGAGACTTCCATTTTATAAAAATTACAAATTTTTTCTCATACTTTTGACTATAGTTTTTTACTTCTAAACTTGTTTACATTTCACATTTATTACTGTTTTGAAAGACTTAGGAGCTAGTCAGCACATAATGCAGAAATTAGAAATTAATACCATTTTCTCCACAAAATATGGCCGCGTTTGATATTTTCTTTAGAATACTGACACATAAATCTCACATTGTAACCACTTCCTACTCAGCAGAAGAGCTTGTTGACCAGAGAAGCATAGGTGAAAGTGGGGCTCATAGAAAAGATAGAAAATTACACAATCAACGGGCTGGTGAGCTTCCAGAAGCTTCTGGAAAGTTGACTAAGTATAGCAGGCAACCGAGACCAGCCCTTGGCGGAGCTATTTTGAAATTTCAATGTTAGAAATTCGAGATATGTATGTACTTTGAAACATGGAAAATTAGCGAATAAGTTTGAAAAAGTGAGCATTAGGTTGTATGGCTTGCGAGAAACTTAACACTTGTAACGACCGGATGCAAGAGAGTAATTAACCGGGGAACTCATTTTTCCGCCATTCAAACAACTTTTGGTCATTTTTTTACAAGTTTAGCACACTTCTTAGGGTACCACAGGTGGTTTCTAGTGCTGCAGTACATACTGCTTACATATCTAAGTTGGCACTTTGGCAGGCTGACTCCGGTGTCAGCGTAGAATCGTCAGTGCTGGTGTGAGCACTTAGCTGGTTTCTGTTTACATAGTAGCACCATCTCGGATCAAAAAAGATTCTCCCCCGCCGGCACAGCTATGTGGGCTAATGTTTGAGCCCCAAGCACCCCAAGACACCATAGCCCAACATTTATTCATTGCGACTAGGTTTCTTCCGATCCTTAATGTTACATGCGTTCAAAGATTGGTCTTGAGAAAGTTCAATTAAACAGTTTAATTTGAACTGCCATTCGATTCGTACTTAGTATAATTGCAGAAGCCAGCATATATTTAATTACAAATCAACTACGAAATTAGGACTCTCTGGTTAATGATGGTCAGTATATTTAGTATTTGACATAATATGCTTGGAAGATTCCACATATGTACATACAAGTGCAATTCTAAGTCAGACAACCCATTCTAGCTCAAACTTTAGCTAAAAACTCTAGATTGATAAAAATATGTAGACGGTGTATATTACAAACTTTAAACTTGCATTTAGCCAAAATTTGCTGGTGAACTGACATTCAATTTTTGTAGCAGACAGTTTCGTACTTTTTCATGCTTGGAATCTTGTTTGGAAACTTTGAAGTTTAAAAAAATCTTTGCCAAAAATTTGAAAACTTTACGCTTCATCTGAAATACCGAGACCACCCTATGGCAGGTCTCGGTTTTCCTAGCGAGAGCGAGACCGAGGCCAGCCTAGTCTCGGGTTTTTTACGAGACCGAGACCACCAACCCTGACCCTACACATGCTGTCATGAAATACAAAGCCACATTAGTTGCCTTGTTAGTCTGAGGGGGTTGCATTAAATTAGGGTCTTAATTAGGGATGTCGCGGATATCCGCATCCGCGGATGATCCGGAACATTTTGACATCCGCCTTCCGCATCTGCAAAAATTTTATGCGGATGTGCGGATGTTGAAGATTCGGCAGATGCTACTTAAAAATGCGGAAAATTTTTTTTGTGCATGTATATGTCTTAAAACAGTGGACTGAAACTTCATTCTAGACTTTTCCGCCTCATAGTTGGTCGCAAATCGCTCTTTTCAAAAATAAGTTTCACTCTCTGGTCAGGAATATTTGATATTCTGGGCATATTCGAACAAGTTTTCACTTTTGAGAGAGACTAGTCTGCTAAGTTGTAAAGCAATAATTGTCAAAAAATACTATCAAATTTTATCTTCGTAGCCCATAGACAGA
>JASANF010013948.1:0-14543 GCA_030248245.1 Trissonchulus sp. WLG1_4
TATAGAAAAATTACTGTAGACGAAGTGTTTGTACTGTAAGATCAATATTGATTGAGAGTTTGCGTGAAAATACTAAGTGTATTTACGTTAAACTTGAAATTTATGCAAGATAAATCAAGTTTGCTAGGTGTTTATACTTAAAATTTAATATTAAGTAAGTGTTCGTATTAAATAATTGCTGTAGACTAACTGTTTGTACTGAAAATTAAGGTTGAATGAGAGTTTGTGGGAAAAAAACGAAATGTGTTAACGTTAAACTTGAAATTCATGCAAGAGAAATTAAGTTTGCTAGGTAAAAATTAAAGTTCAGTACGTGATTGTATTGAAAAATACTGTAGACTAACTTTTTGTAGTGTAAAATCAATGTTGAGTCAGAGTATGTGGGTAAAGACTAAATGTATTTACGTTAAATTTGAAATTTATGCAAGATAAATCAAGTTTGCTAGGTGTTTATACTTAAAATTTAATATTAAGTAAGTATTCGTATTAAATAATTACTGTAGACTAACTGTTTGTACTGAAAATTAAGGTTGAATGAGAGTTTGTGGGAAAAAAACTAAATGTGTTAACGTTAAACTTGAAATTTATGCAAGAGAAATTAAGTTTGCTAGGTAAAAATTAAAGTTTAGTACGTGATTGTATTAAAAAATACTGTAGACTAACTTTTTGTAGTGTAAAATCAATGTTTAGTCAGAGTATGTGGGTAAAGACTAAATGTATTTACGTTAAATTTGAATTTTATGCAAGATAAATCAAGTTTGCTAGGTGTTTTTACCTAAAATTTAAGGTTAAGTAAGTGTTTGTATTAAAAAATTACTGTAGACTAACTGTTTGTACTAAAAATTAAGGTTGACAGAGAGTTTGCGGGAAAAACTAAGTGTACTTAAGTAAAACTTGAAATTTAAGCAAGAAAAACTAATTTTGTAAGTGTATGTAAAAAATCTATTTGAAAAATTACTGCAGACTAAGTGTTTTTACCAAAACAACCTCTAAGTGTTTTTACCAAAACAACCTCTGTCTAAGTCTGTGTGTTGCTACAGAAAAAAATAAGCTAGGTTAAACTCTAGAAGTTACTAAAACCTAAGTTAATTTTGGTCTAAGTTTACGGCCAGCACCTAACCCTATTACGACATGGACGGTAGGTTCGTGGCAAATGGCGAGAAGTGTGCTCCCTTAGAAAGTTCGTAGTAAACTTTCATCTACTTAACCACCCCTAAATCCATTTTATGAGCACAGTGCTTTGCGTTTTCTTCCCTTACTACCACCGCCATGAAGGTTGCCGACTCCATACCAAGAGGTTAGCCGTAGGCTAGATACCAGCGTGCACAGGTCCGAAGACCGTCTGATACCCTGGAGTCCTACTCTTGTAACTTGCTTAGAGTTACAAGAGACCCTAGCTCAAGACACGGCTGCACACGGCAACAAAGGGCTGTGATATGCAGGCAAAGCGCGCGTTGAAGAAGCACAATGCAAGCATACCACACCGCGTCTGTATGGTTTAAGTTTAAAGTCATTTTAATATTTAATTTAATATGGTCTAAGTTGAAGTTATTTTAATATTTTAAAGTTTTTAATAAAGTTAAAACCTACACTAGGGCCAGGATCCTGATTGATTGTAGATAGGGGTTGAGGCGGGTGTTGCTTCCGCAAATGGCGCACTAGCGCATCCTTGCGCGTAAATTTTGTTGAGCACATCGGGCACTCGAAGGCACCCATTGCAACCAAGTTCTAAGCTAAAAATATTGAAAAAATTTAGCTTTTATTGAAGCAAGGTGGTAGTTCAGCGATGCAAAATGCTGCACGCTGATTGGCTAAATTCATACACTGCGCAAAACACACTTACGATTTTTTAGACTTTGCTTCCGTTCTGGAAACACAGTTTAGTCCATTTTTGCCCACCCAAAAAGTTCTTTTATTTGGAAGTTAGGGAAAAAAATTTGGTTTCGTTCTGGAAACACACATTACTACTCTAGTTTGCCCCACTCTGAAAAAACTTCTTCTTTCTTCCTTGGTATATAAAGCCTACAAATTTGAACAAGTCAAATTTGAATTTGAATAAACACAACTGCCTAAAAATAACGTCTCGAAACTATTAAGTTTGTATAGGTGTGTGTGTGCGTGTGTGTGTGTATGTGTGTGTGTGTGTGTGTGTGTGTGTGTTCTGTTTTCTGCTAAGCATTAAAGTTTTATGGCTACATCCGTTTAGAAAAAATGCATGTTTTTGTGTGCTTGGTCAGCTAAGCTGACCTATTGCTGATAAACAGCTGTTTGCACAACAGTTGTTTTGGCCAAATTCAAATTTGGCCAAACAAAAAAATTTCTAGGAGGGGGCCTGGTAAAAATTACTAAATTTTCAAATTTAAAATTAAAAAACAAGCGCCCCCTTTTAATTTAAAAATTAAAATTAAATTACATAATTATGTAATTATTCAATTACATAATTACTGAGTAATTGTTTTGTGACGTAATTGACACGTGTCAATCATTATTGACACCTGTCAATCAAAAATGACACCTGTCAATCATTATGACGTCATATGATTGACAGCTGTCAATTATATGACGTCACTATGACGTCACATGACGTAATTATGACGTCATATGACGTAACCTCCACCCGTACCTGTACCGGGTGGCGCCAGAACCGGCATTTCCTTACTACTTCCCTGGGTTAACGTATTCACACGATGGGGCATGAACGCGCGGGTGTTTGAATTTCTAGGCGCGTAAACGGTCAAAATACTAAGTATTTACGAAGACATTGAATTTTGAATATGTGATATGTGCCTTGGGCATAAATTACGTGTAAGAATTTATAAAAATTATTTAAATTTTGTAGCTTACTTAAATATAATTCATGAGCTACGTATTCGTAAAAGCCGTAATAGACTAACCAAATGTGAAAGAATTAACTCAAATGATTGAGTTTAAGCCCTAAAATTGTCCTTTAAGCATTTGTATAAAGTCACGTGATCACAGTGCTTACTAATTGGCTGTCGCATGTGGTGCCACATGGAAAAACGCACGGCGAGCGACACAGATTTTCCCCACGTGGGGCACCCCATGGGGTGTCACACGATGCCACATGGTGCCCCTCGGGGCACCCCATGGGGTGTCACACGATGCCACATTATGCCCCTCGAGGCATCCCGAGGGGCATCATGTGGCACCATGTGGCACCCCATGGGGTGCCCCAAAGGGGCCCCCACGCGTTTTCCCCATCGTGTGAAACAGTCTTAAGAAATATGTACATCTTGATTAGGCCTAATTCTCATTTACAACATACATGGATACATCTGTAGGTACATAGTTAGCGGAAAGCCTAATTATTGTGTGAAGACATCAAATCAGGACTGAAAACAGAAAAAAAGAAATATCAAAATCAGGCAAATTTAATTAGTTCCCAGGTGTTCAGATTGAAGTTTGTCATCTTGGTTATAGTCTATTAGCTTAATGTATATGAATATCCATTACGTGATTGAAGCTTTCTGGCTAACAGCTAAAATACAAAATGTAATCTGTAGTTCCGCTTTCCCAAAAAAATATTTTATTTGGTCTGAAAATGCTGTCCCGGCCCTACTAAAAATTAGTGAACACGTTTGGATCTCTACATATTATTTATACAGTCCACTTAGCTCTACTTGCCCAATTTTTTCCCACACTCACAACAATAATATATATGTGACAAAATAATATATATAGACTTATTATATATTTGCAGTAGTGTAAGGCACTGGCCATTCAATAACTAACACCTACCAACAATTTTAACCATAAACAAAAGTTAATTATATGAACTTTTAGAAATAACCCTAAACCATATATGAACAAAAGCTCCTACTACATAAATACGTTCCATATGTTAGTTGCCGTTTAATATTCCACCGGAAAAAATTAAGTTTGAGCAAAAAACCTGATAGCTACTACATTAATACATTGTATTGACGAAAAGCTCAAAACTACGATTTTTTCGCTTATGCTTTCTTACCAATACAGACTGAATATAAACACTACAAGAGCTTTTGGTTGATGCCAAACATATGCTAATAGCTATGACGGTTTGCTCAAACTCGGATTTTTGCCCCGCCTCAACCGTTACTTGATTAAGTATGCACTGAAACAAATTGCTGTATTGTTGTTCATGCTCGACCTGACAGCGCATATCGGACATCAGCAGCTACATGACGTGCTGCGTTGTGTGTGTGCGTGCTTTGTTTTTCACCTGCGCACGCTATGTGTTTACATGCGTGTTGGTAACTTGTGTTGTAGAGGCTTGCATTAGAAAGCGATGTCAATTTTTAGTTGCGAAAGAAACAACAACAAACGCCTTACCTACGTTACGCTACGGTTCTCCTGTAACGACAGGTTTTTTATTTTTATTATTTATTTGTTTTTTTTTTTTTTTTTTTTTTTTTTTTTTTTTTTTTTTTTTTTTTTATTTTTTTTTTTTTTTTTTTTTTTTTTATTTTTTTTTATTTTTTTTTTTATTTTTTTTTTTTTTTAAGCGGAACTATAGCTACGCTTTTTTTCAGTTGTATTTTTTTCGTTTTCTTTTTGGCTTTCCTTTCTTTTCATTTCGTTTTCCTTCATTTACTTTCTTTCTTTTCGTTTTCTTTGCTTCATTTTGCAGCTTGCACTGCCCTTTGGAGCCGGCAAAGGGTTAGTAGCAGCTGAGGTCAAGCACAAGTCACTCCAAAATTTTTCAAAGAGGATGTCGTCAAATATGTGTTAAATATTTTTAATATGTTACTTTTTAGTGTTACATATACATTGTTCAAAATTTTTGTCTGCTTAAGTAACTTTACAGATTTTATAAATTACGTTAACATTAAATTTTCAGGTTTGAAAATTAAATTTTTAAATCTTACTTTTAGTTCTAATATAAATACTTATTTGCAAAGTTTTTTAGAGTGTCAGTATTTGTATTATTTTGCTAATTTATCACTCCTATTTTTTTGCATGTACGTTAATTTTGCAAAACACTTCTTATAGCTAAATAACAAGTAACTGAAGTCTACTAAGTAACATTACCCGCCATGTAAATATTTGATAAACAAGCAGCTGCAGCTGCCTTCTTTGTCTACTGGGAACCGTGTCAAAAATATTTACACGGTTAGCCGACGTAATTGTTTTTAAACCGTGTAAATGAATGCTAAAACCGTGTTTTTCGTTTTTATCGGCATTTCTTTGTTGCTGTGTGAAGAACTACTACTTTGCGTAAAACTTAAATTTGCAAAAATAACAGCAGAGGGGTGCATTTAAGTCAATAAGGCAGAATATGTATTTGTTTATCGATTTAAAATTCATAATTAAAAATAAATTTAATTTTAAATAATATTATTTGCTAAACGTTAAATTAATTTTAATTATGGTATACGAAGAAGTGGTTTGATAATATTTTAAACTTTAGGAAATTTTTTGTTTAAAAACAGCTATGCAGTGGAAAGAGTAACGACGGTAATGTGTACTACAGAGCTCAGGTTGCAAACCTGAAAAGCTATGTTATATGCAGCAGCCCAGTAAACAACTGCGACATGCATTAATGCACATATGTGTGGTGATACATAACAAATTTTTTAAATACTTTGGCTCACAATAAATATCAACTTGTTTTTTTATATTATTTACGTGTCAGCGTTTTGTCGTCTTCAACTTCATTGTTTGTTATTTTTGTTTTTGCTGACTAATTATTTTTAAGAATTAAAACTTTTAAATCAGTGTCCACTAGTTGTGCATTATATTAGATACCGCTCAACCCCCCCCCCAACGCGCCAGCTTATGCTTGTTCTGGAAAGCGTGTTTTGAAAGCTTAAACCGTGTACACGGGTTCCCCAGACCGTGTCAAATTTCCGTGTACACGTTTTTTTTTGCAAGTTCCCTGCTCGTCAAATTTTTAAACTTTTGCCACCGAAAATTGGCTCGCTTCATTCACTTTTCGTTTTCGTTTTCGTTTTTGTTTCGTTTTTGTTATTTTAGTTTAACTGGAAAAAACTAGCTGCATTAACTACGGCACGCATTTGTCTTAAGAGCATTTGTTGTATTGGGTTTTTTCTCTTGTTTGTAAAATAAAGGTAGATGTCGCGTGTAAGCGTGCACCTGCACAGGATTTTACACCCCCCCCCCCCCTAGGCGCTATTTGCGCTATTTGCGCTATCATACTGTACAGCTCGAAAACGCCCCCCCCCCCCCCCCCCCCCCGCTATTTGCGCTATACACGCTACGACAGGTACCCCCCCTCCCCCCCCCTCCCTGAGGGTGCTATTTGCGCTATTTAGGCGCTATTTTGTGCTATTGGCTAATTTATTGACATTTTTTGTACTTTTTACTATGTATACGATCCCTTAATAAAAAAAATAAATTTAAAATAATATTAAAATTTTCGTTTGTCTTCTGGTCGATGATATAAAAAAATAGCGCTTATAGCAAAACGATAGCACATCAAAGTGCTATAAGCGCTATTTTTTTCATAGGCTTAAAAATAGCGCTTATAGCACGTGAGGGTGCTATTTGCGCTATTTAGGCGCTGTTTTTTCTGCTATAAGCTAAATTACTGATTATTTTTTGCACTTTTTATTACAAATACGATCCCTGAATTAAAAAAAAATATTAAAATTATTACTAAAAGGGTAAAAAGATTCAGTACGGGCTTTCACGGGCCGGCCGTGAAGTTCTTTCCTTCCGGCCGGTCACAAACATACTAAATTTACTAAAAGGAGCGAGGGTGGAATCTACAACCCAAAACCGGGGGGGGGGGGGTCGCTACTGATTTTTTTCCCTTCTAGGGTTTATTTTGTAACAATAGAGGAAAAATGGAAGTATGTTGGTTTGCTATCCCACCCCCCCCTTCCCCCGGTTTTGGGTTTGAGGCTTTCCATCCCTCCTCCTATTAGTAAAATTTTAGGCAATCACCCAACATGACTTTCTATTTTTCGCTTCTATTGGTTACTAAAATAAAACCCTAGAAGGTAAGAAGATTAGTAGGCCCACCCCCCCCCTCCCCCCGTTGTTGGGTTCATAAGCTTTGGGAAGGAGGGGGAGGGGGTTGGGCCCTGAGCGAGGGATGGAAAGCCTATAACCAAAACCGGGGGGGGGGGGGTGGGCGCCTACTGAATATTTTTACCCTTCTAGGGTTTCATTTTGAGTAACCAATAGGAGGGAAAAATGGAAAGTCATGTTTGGTGATTGGCTAGAATTTTGACTAATAGGAGCGAGGGATGGAAAGCCTACAAACCCAAGAACCGGGGGGGAGGGGGGGTGGGCGCCAACTAAATCTTCTTACCGTTCTAGGGTTTCATTTTGATTAAAAAATAGGAGGGAAAAATGGAAAGTCATGTTGGGTGATTGCCTATAAGTGTAACTTATAGGAGCCAGGTATGGAAAGCCTACAAACCCAAGAACCGGGGGGGGAGGGGGGGGTGGGCGCTTACTGAATCTTTTTACCCTTTTAGTAATAATTTTAATATTTTTTTTTAATTCAGGGATCGTATTTGTAATAAAAAGTGCAAAAAATAATCAGTAATTTAGCTTATAGCAGAAAAAACAGCGCCTAAATAGCGCAAATAGCACCCTCACGTGCTATAAGCGCTATTTTTAAGCCTATGAAAAAAATAGCGCTTATAGCACTTTGATGTGCTATCGTTTTGCTATAAGCGCTATTTTTTTATATCATCGACCAGAAGACAAACGAAAATTTTAATATTATTTTAAATTTATTTTTTTTATTAAGGGATCGTATACATAGTAAAAAGTACAAAAAATGTCAATAAATTAGCCAATAGCACAAAATAGCGCCTAAATAGCGCAAATAGCACCCTCAGGTGGGGGGGGAGGGGGGGGGGAGGGGGGGGAGTACCTGTCGTAGCGCAAATAGCGCAAATAGCGGGGGGGGGGGTGGGGGGGGGCGTTTTCGAGCTGTACAGTATGATAGCGCAAATAGCGCAAATAGCGCCTAGGGGGGGGGGGTGTAAAATCCTGTGCAGGTGCCGCTTACACGCGACATCTACCTTTATTTTGACTAAACTGTAAGAGATAAAAAACCCAATTATCAATCAAATGCTCTTATGAGACAAATGCGTTGCCGTAGTTACATGCAGCTACGTTTTTTCCAGTTGAAACTAAAATTAACAAAAACGAAACAAAAACGAAAACGAAAACGAAAGTGAATTGAAGCGAAGCCAACTTTTTCGGCTTGCGCAACAAAGTTTTGAAAAATTTGACGAGCAGGGAACTTTGTCAAAAATAAAACCGTGTACACGGAAATTTTGACACGGTCTGGGGCAACCCGTGTACACGGTTTAAGCTTTCAAAAACACGCTTTCCAGAACAATGCATAAGCTTGGCCGCGTTGGGGGGGGGGGTTGCAGCGGTATGCTAATATAATGCATCAACTAGTGGACACTGATTTTAAAAGTTTTAATTCTTAAATAATTAGTCAGCAAATGAAATAAAATTTGAACAAACAATGAAGTTGAAGACGATCAAAACGCTGACACGTAAATAATATAAAAAAACAAGTTGATATTTTATTGTGAGCCAAGTATTTAAAAAATTTGTTATGTATCACCACACATATGTGCATTAATGCATTGTCGCAGTTGTTTACTGGGCTGCTGCATATAACATAGCTTTTCAGGTTTGCAACCTGAGCTCTGTAGTACACATTACCGTCGTTACTCTTTCCACTGCATAGCTGTTTTTAAACAAAAGTTTTGAAAGTTTAAAATATTATCAAACCACTTCTTCGTATACCATTAATTAAATTAATTTAACGTTTAGCAATAATATTATTTAAAATTAAATTTATTTTTAATTATGGAATTTTAAATCGATAAACAAATTACATATTCTGCCTTATTGACTTAAATTGCACCCCTCTGCTGTTATTTTTGCAAATTTGAAGTTTTACGCAAGTAGTAGTTCTTCACACAGCAACAAAGAAATGCCGATAAAAACGAAAAACACGGTTTTAGCATTCATTTACACGGTTTAAAACACGATTTTTAAACCGTCGGCTAACCGTGTAAATATTTTTGACACGGTTCCCAGTAGACAAATGAAGGCAGCTGCATGCTGCTTGTTTATTCAAATATTTACATGGCGGGTAATGTTACTCTTAAGTAGACTTCAGTTACTTGTTATTTAGCTATAAGAAGTGTTTTGCAAAATTAACCGTACATTGCAAAAAAATAGGAGTGATAAATTAGCACAAATTGATACAATACTGACACTCTGAAAAAACTTTGCACTATAAGTATTTATATTAGAACTAAAAGTAAGATTTAAAAATTTAATTTTCGAACCTGAAAATTTAATGTTGACGTAATTTATAAAATCTGTAAAGTCGACTTAGCAGACAAAAATTTTGAACAATGTATATGTAACACTAAAAAGTAACTCATCATTTAATAAATATTTAACACATATTTGACGACATCCTCTTTGAAAAAATTTTGGAGTGCACTTGTGCTTGACCTCAGCTGCTACTAGACCCTTTGCCGGCTCCAAAGGGCATGCTGGGCAAGCTGTCAAAAATTGACAGCTAAAGAAAACGAAAACGAAAGAAAGTAAGAAATTGAAGGAAAACGAAATGAAAACGAAAGCGAAAGCCAAAAAGAAAACGAAAAAAATATCAACTGAAAAAAAGCGTAGCTATAGTTCCGCTTCATCGCCAGTCACGGGAAAAATATCGGAAACAAGCACTTTTGTTGACGAGCCTACATTTTTTTGACACGATGACTGTCAGTATTATTTTACCGTTTCGGTAAAATATAGCGCGGCAAACACTAAATTTTTAAAACCAGTGCAATACACTATCCATGCCTGGCCTACAGCACTATAACAATACAGTATCCATGCTAATGGATCATAACCAACATCGAATACTGTGCAAGTCCACTGTAGTGCTGGCAGAATTTGAACACCGTTGCTGCGCTGAAACTTGAGCAATGGGTCGAATTTTTTTGATCTGACTCGACCTGACGCTGATACGACTGACGACGAGAAGAGAAGCTGATTTATGCATACTTTTTGACCCGTTTTTGTTATCTTGATTTTTAAGTGTCAGTTTTTTTACTTCATTTAATATTTAATAGGTGTAAAAAACATTTACTGGAAACTTTGATCCTGTCGTTACCTAGGTATGGTAACCGTATGCGGTAACCGTAGGTACCGCTGCGACGTTTGTTGTTGTTTCTTTCGCAACTAACAAACTTTGACATCGCTTTCTTTTAACATGCCAAGCCTCTATCAATCACTAAGTTACCAACACGCATGTAAACACATACGCGTGCGCATGGTGACAAAACACACACACGCACGCACACACACAACGCATGCACGTCATGGTCAGCCGCTGTATGTCCGATATTGCTGCTGCCTTCAGGTCGATGCACTGAAACTAAGCACAATTTACATGCAATTTTGGTTTCAGTGCATCGACTGAATCAAGTATGCACGGTTGCTGAGGCGGCCGCGCAAAAATCCGAGTTTGAGCAAACCGTCATAGCTATTAGCATATGTTTGGCATCAACCAAAAGCTCTTGTAGTGTCATATCCGGTCTGTATCTGGTCACCAGATAGTTAAGCGAAAAAATGTGTTTTGAGCTTTTCGTTGCAGATACAATGTATTAATGGTAGTAGCTATCACGGTTTGCTCAAACTCAATTTTTTCCGGTGGAATATTAAACGGAACTAACTATGGGAACGTATTTATGTAGCAGGAGCTTTTGGTTCATATATGGGTTGACGGGGTTATTTCTAAAAGTTCAGTCATAATTAAACTTTCGCTTTACGGTCCAAAATTTGTTGGTAGGTGTTAGTTATTGAATGGCCAGTGCCTTACACTACTGCAAATATATAATAAGTCTATATATTATTATTTTGTCACATTATATATTATTGTTGTCGAGTGTGGGGAAAAATTGGGCCAGTCGAGAGCTAAGTGGACTGTATAAATAATATGTAGAGATCCAAACGTGTTGCACTAATTTTTGAGTAGGGCCGCGGACAGCATTTTCAGACCAAATAAAAAATATTTTTTTGGGAAAGCGGAACTACAGATTACATTTTGTCATTTTAAGCTGTCTAGCCAGAAAGCTTCAATCACGTAATGGATATTCATATACATTAAGCTAATAGACTATAACCAAGATGACAAACTTCAATCTGAACACCTGGGAACTAATTAAATTTGCCTGATTTTGATATTTCTTTTTTTCTGTTTTCAGTCCTGATTTGATGTCTTCACACAATAATTAGGCTTTCCGCTAACTATGTACCTACAGATGTATCCATGTATGTTGTAAATGAGAATTAGGGCTAATCAAGATGTACATATTTCTTAAGCCTGTTTTACACGATGGGGAAAACGCGTGGGGTGCCCCTTGGGGCACCCCATGGGGTGCCACATGGTGCCACATGATGCCCCTCGGGATGCCTCGAGGGGCATAATGTGGCATCGTGTGACACCCCATGGGGTGCCCCGAGGGGCACCATGTGGCATCGTGTGACACCCCATGGGGTGCCCCACGTGGGGAAAATCTGTGTCGCTCGCCGTGCGTTTTTCCATGTGGCACCACATGCGACAGCCAATTAGTAAGCACTGTGATCACGTGACTTTATACAAATGCTTAAAGGACAATTTTAGGGCTTAAACTCAATCATTTGAGTTAATTCTTTCACATTTGGTTAGTCTATTACGGCTTTTACGAATACGTAGCTCATGAATTATATTTAAGTAAGCTACAAAATTTAAATAATTTTTATAAATTCTTACACGTAATTTATGCCCAAGGCACATATCACATATTCAAAATTCAATGTCTTCGTAAATACTTAGTATTTTGACCGTTTACGCGCCTAGAAATTCAAACACCCGCGCGTTCATGCCCCATCGTGTGAATACGTTAACCCAGGGAAGTAGTAAGGAAATGCCGGTTCTGGCGCCACCCGGTACAGGTACGGGTGGAGGTTACGTCATATGACGTCATAATTACGTCATGTGACGTCATAGTGACGTCATATAATTGACAGCTGTCAATCATATGACGTCATAATGATTGACAGGTGTCATTTTTGATTGACAGGTGTCAATAATGATTGACACGTGTCAATTACGTCACAAAACAATTACTCAGTAATTATGTAATTGAATAATTACATAATTATGTAATTTAATTTTAATTTTTAAATTAAAAGGGGGCGCTTGTTTTTTAATTTTAAATTTGAAAATTTAGTAATTTTTACCAGGCCCCCTCCTAGAAATTTTTTTGTTTGGCCAAATTTGAATTTGGCCAAAACAACTGTTGTGCAAACAGCTGTTTATCAGCAATAGGTCAGCTTAGCTGACCAAGCACACAAAAACATGCATTTTTTCTAAACGGATGTAGCCATAAAACTTTAATGCTTAGCAGAAAACAGAACACACACACACACACACGCACACACACACACCTATACAAACTTAATAGTTTCGAGACGTTATTTTTAGGCAGTTGTGTTTATTCAAATTCAAATTTGACTTGTTCAAATTTGTAGGCTTTATATACCAAGGAAGAAAGAAGAAGTTTTTTCAGAGTGGGGCAAACTAGAGTAGTAATGTGTGTTTCCAGAACGAAACCAAATTTTTTTTCCCTAACTTCCAAATAAAAGAACTTTTTGGGTGGGCAAAAATGGACTAAACTGTGTTTCCAGAACGGAAGCAAAGTCTAAAAAATCGTGTGTTTTGCGCAGTGTATGAATTTAGCCAATCAGCGTGCAGCATTTTGCATCGCTGAACTACCACCTTGCTTCAATAAAAGCTAAATTTTTTCAATATTTTTAGCTTAGAACTTGGTTGCAATGGGTGCCTTCGAGTGCCCGATGTGCTCAACAAAATTTACGCGCAAGGATGCGCTAGTGCGCCATTTGCGGAAGCAACACCCGCCTCAACCCCTATCTACAATCAATCAGGATCCTGGCCCTAGTGTAGGTTTTAACTTTATTAAAAACTTTAAAATATTAAAATAACTTCAACTTAGGCCATATTAAATTAAATATTAAAATGACTTTAAACTTAAACCATAAAGACGCGGTGTGGTATGCTTGCATTGTGCTTCTTCAACGCGCGCTTTGCCTGCATATCACAGCCCTTTGTTGCCGTGTGCAGCCGTGTCTTGAGCTAGGGTCTCTTGTAACTCTAAGCAAGTTACAAGAGTAGGACTCCAGGGTATCAGACGGTCTTCGGACCTGTGCACGCTGGTATCTAGCCTACGGCTAACCTCTTGGTATGGAGTCGGCAACCTTCATGGCGGTGGTAGTAAGGGAAGAAAACGCGAAGCACTGTGCTCATAAAATGGATTTAGGGGTGGTTAAGTAGATGAAAGTTTACTACGAACTTTCTAAGGGAGCACACCTCTCGCCATTTGCCACGAACCTACCGTCCATGTCGTAATAGGGTTAGGTGCTGGCCGTAAACTTAGACCAAAATTAACTTAGGTTTTAGTAACTTCTAGATTTTAACCTAGCTTATTTTTTCTGTAGCAACACACAGACTTAGACAGAGGTTGTTTTGGTAAAAACACTTAGAGGTTGTTTTGGTAAAAACACTTAGTCTGCAGTAATTTTTCAAATAGATTTTTTACATACACTTACAAAATTAGTTTTTCTTGCTTAAATTTCAAGTTTTACTTAAGTACACTTAGTTTTTCCCGCAAACTCTCTGTCAACCTTAATTTTTAGTACAAACAGTTAGTCTACAGTAATTTTTTAATACAAACACTTACTTAACCTTAAATTTTAAGTAAAAACACCTAGCAAACTTGATTTATCTTGCATAAATTTCAAATTTAACGTAAATACATTTAGTCTTTACCCACATACTCTGACTAAACATTGATTTTACACTACAAAAAGTTAGTCTACAGTATTTTTTAATACAATCACGTACTGAACTTTAATTTTTACCTAGCAAACTTAATTTCTCTTGCATAAATTTCAAGTTTAACGTTAACACATTTAGTTTTTTTCCCACAAACTCTCATTCAACCTTAATTTTCAGTACAAACAGTTAGTCTACAGTAATTATTTAATACGAATACTTACTTAATATTAAATTTTAAGTATAAACACCTAGCAAACTTGATTTATCTTGCATAAATTTCAAATTTAACGTAAATACATTTAGTCTTTACCCACATACTCTGACTCAACATTGATTTTACACTACAAAAAGTTAGTCTACAGTATTTTTCAATACAATCACGTACTGAACTTTAATTTTTACCTAGCAAACTTAATTTCTCTTGCATAAATTTCAAGTTTAACGTTAACACTTTCCCACAAACTCTCATTCAACCTTAATTTTCAGTACAAACAGTTAGTCTACAGCAATTATTTAATACGAACACTTACTTAATATTAAATTTTAAGTATAAACACCTAGCAAACTTGATTTATCTTGCATAAATTTCAAGTTTAACGTAAATACACTTAGTATTTTCACGCAAACTCTCAATCAATATTGATCTTACAGTACAAACACTTCGTCTACAGTAATTTTTCTATAC